>SNQJ01S0009082.1:87215-107597 GCA_010110895.2 Picea sitchensis
TATCCATCAAACAAACTTGGGTCCATTACCCAAACCTGGGTTCTCCAACTTCTCATGGCCATAACTCTCTAACCGTGAGGAGTTATGTGACGTTCCACATACCACCAGAAATGGAATGACATGTAATATCCATATAGAATAGTCTTACCTTCAAATATATTTAAACTCATACCATTATACATGAAACGACCTTGGGTCCATTACCCAAACCTTTGTGCTACCAGAATTCGCTACCCGAATTTCTCCAAGGGTTGACATAAATCACTAAGGGTTGACATAAATCTACAATATCACTCTCCAATGGTTGAAATCAATGACAACCAACAATCCATACCAACTATCCATCAACCTAAGCCATATGTCTGACATGTTAGCCATGAAATTTATCGATCAAGGCCTTCCTAGAAAACTCCAAAGCTTGTTCCACCCCAATGTCTTCACCCAAAATCATTCTCATCACTATTTTCCTTTGTTTCACCACCTTCCTCACCATATTCACATTCTTAGTCTCAGACTCGATCAAAAACTGGTTGAATTCCCACTTCTCGCCACTTTAGGTTTCAAGGTTCAAAATTCTACCTGTAAAACTTGATCCCACCAACAAGCCTCTACACATGGACACACATTTTTCTCATTCAAAACTTTCTCCAAGTGATGAGAACTCTATCCTCTAACAAAGTCTTACCATTGATGACACCATGTGTTGATATGTTTGAAAAGTGAGGATTATTACTCCTCTTGTAAAAATATACGATTTTAATAAACATGCCTTGAACCCTTTCTACTGTTTATGCTCCTCCATGCTCACCTTCCACTATCCTTTCACCATTAGGAGAAATGAAAGGTCTTGCATGGTTTGATGGATGACCTTGGCTATCCACTTTTGAAAAAACTTCTAAAGTTCCTTCCAGCCCAAAAGTCTCCCCCTTGTGCAAATATTACTACTACTTCTAGGGTTAGTCCATTTCAAGTCTGAATACATGAAGATCTACACACCCTCATAAGGTTCTTTAGAATAGTTCACCAATTGGTTTTCAATATCCATTCTCCCTTCCTTGAATAATATTAATATATGCTCACATGTGAATTGGAAATCTAATAAAACTTCTTTGGGAGCATGTGAATTGGAAATCTAATAAAAATTATCTGGGAGTATTATATATGCTCTCAACATGTTAATGGGTAGGATAATAAATCCCCCCGGGGAATAGTGTGTGTGTGTGTGTGTGTTTTCTAGATGTGAAAAGGATTCATGGGTATACTTAGTGCTTTTTTGCAGTAGTATACTTGATAGCAAGCACTTTGGTGAAATCATAATATTTCACAAATAAGGATATGGGCATGGAGAACTATGAAGGAATGCCTAAATTTTTGAATATTTGTGATGGAGAAATACTAAAACCTCTTGGCTAGTGGTATTAGGTACAATAAGTTGATAACCTTTTACATCCTCACAATAACCAATAAAAACACACTTTCACTTTTAGGCTGGAAGGATTTCCTTTTCTCATCACGAATGTGTGTTCATGCTTCACTACTAAGTTACACTCAAAATCATATTACATATGGTTTTATGTTACTTGATTCTTCTTCAGGTGTTATATTTCTAATATATTTAGTGGGAATGTGATTAACTATGTAATTTATACAATTAATGGCTTCTACCTAAAAACACAGATTGAATTCTTTAGATTGGAGCATACAATTAGCCATTTCATTTAAGGTGCAATTCTTTCTCTTGTCAACACCATTTTTCTATGGTGTGTATAGAACAATGTGTTGCATTTGGATTACCTATGTAGTGCAATAAGTGCTAAAATTTTTGTTGACATATTCAACCGCATTATATGTTCTTATCTTTTGAGGTTGATGTCCAAACGTTTTTATATAAGGTCCTTAAACACCAAAAACATGTAAACAAATTCACTCTTAAGTCCTAAGAAGTAAATCAAAGTGCATCTAAAGAATTCATCAATGAAAGCTAAGAAATACTTAAACCCATGTAAATAAGTAGAAGGAGGTGGACCACACAAATCAATATGCACAAATTGTGAGGGAGCGAAGGCATGTCAAGATGCACATTTGTCAAAAATGTCCCAATGATATTTGTCAAGAACACAATTTGAATAAACAAGAGACAGACGAATGACCATATTATGCTTACATAGTTGCTACTGAGTGTTAGTTTAGGGGACCAAACCACTCATGGAAAAGTCTAGTCATGTCATCGCTACGAGAAATAAAAAACTTAAGGAAGAGAAGATGAACCGAAGTTTTCATATTTGTACACCTTGGTAATATCATCCACTATTCTTGATGCTCCAATATGCTAAGAGTCCTTTAAATTATTGACTATAGCTTGTTGAGACAAAAATTCTGGTACATTTCCTTCACTAGAATGAGTGATATGACATATAGAAAGAAGGCTACATGACATATTAGGAACACATAATACATTATTAAAGTGAACATTAGTGAGTTGTACCGTTCCTAATCCTACAACACATAGAGATCTATCACCGTGACCAACAAATATTTGTTTGGAATCACATTAATTTAGAGTAGAAAAGATGGATTTATCCTTTTCCATATGAGAAGAATACCATAAATCAATAATTCACTTAGTTTAAGAACTAGAATTTGATGAAATGAAAGAATAACTGGAATTGGAAAGAACATGTCCTTTTGAGGAATGAAAGGAAGAGTTATTGTGATGTCCCCTTCTAAATGACCGCCCAAGGAAGACGACTTAGTGGTCTATTTGATTCCCGTGGACCATAGTTGATAAAAAGAAAAGGGAATTAACAATTATTTGATGTCATTAGAGAAAATGAAACATTAAGTAATTAAAAGGGTGACTAGGGGAAAATAAAGTAAATAATTATGAATTCACTTTATTAAAAAGTTAAAAAGGTAAAAATGTCACAAAAAGGTTAAAATGGAAAAGGAAGGGTGAAAGGGATAAAATAGAGATGAGGCTTCATTTCTCTCATTATGCTCATCATTTTTACAAAACACATTGGAGAGAGCTCTTGCGTGTTTAAGACTAGGGTTTTGCAACAAAATCCTTGAGGATTGTTAGTTTTGGTGGTGAAAGATTCCACCCTAGCCAACCTAGAGGAAGGATCACCCAGGTTCTTCATTGGAATCATTGGCCAAAGACAATATTCATATTTTTTGGCTCAAATAAAATCATTTCATCCATTTTTAGCAGTGTGATTTGAAGGACGATGCATCACAGGTTAAGGAGGCACATTGGAGAAGAGGAGGGTGAATTCTATCATTTGGGATCAATTTCCCTAAGTTAGGAGGTCGTTCCATTGAGATTGGGTCGAGTTTCATGGAAAGGGGATGATTTCCTTAGTAAGAGGGCACCATTTTAGTTGGGGACTATGTATTGTATGAGGAAGGGAGTACTTGGCTAGTGGAGGGCACATTTGATAAGATAAGAGACACACTCTGGTGTTGTGGAAGCCGTGGAAGTGCCAAGAGGGGCACATTTTTCTACACCAACTGTTGTGAAAGTTATGAGGGAGTTAAACCCTTCCTCTATAAAATATTTGTTGGCTGCCATTCACATGGAACTCATATAGTAACCTACAACAATATACAACATCACTATGTACTCTCCCAGATTTGAATTAAGGTCAGAAAATTAATAAAATAGATTGATTATTGGGTGAAATGACTGTTGGTATCTTTATTTTATATTCCTTTTGTTATGGAATTTTTTTTTCATTATTTTTAATTTCTCGTTTGGCATTCAAATACCTTGTTGTACACAAAGAAACATATAAAAAACCCATATCAACAATATTCAGAAATATACCAACACAATTAAGGAAACAAGGGAATGGTATTATGTTCGCAAAATGTTTGATTAAAGGCTCCATATAGTGTGATAACTACAACAACAGTAAAATAGGTATAATAGAGGGGTTTACAGTGTGCAAACAAACTGTTTGACAAAATACCAGAACCAAGAATCCACTAAGTCTCATAGCAATTCATAACAAAGTTGTAGCAACTAATTTAGTTGGGATATTTTAATGGTATAAGAGATGGTTTTTTTTCCATCCCGTCCATTGCATGATATTTGATGTTTCCCGGTGAAGGAACACATATTACCTACAAAAGAAGGAGGTATAAGGGATATGAAAACATCTTCCAATCAAAATCAAAAGGATAGGAAGATATGGGGGACATACATGAGCACCAAGATGATAGTACTATACACATTTGAATAACCCATAAAGAACAAAAAATGACATAGTAAGGGTGCAATGAAACTTGGAAAGGGGACAACAACAAATGGTTGATCTTCTAACTTAGCTTGTAGCAAACACATAGAGTAACCAAAACATTGTGATTAATGATGGATCAAGGGGAAATAGTGACAACCATGAACATAATGGAAATTGTGTAGAGGGGAGCCACACTCATGTTCCCACACATAATCACATTAGATCTACTAGTAGAGCAACCCCTAGACCACACATGCCTTAGTTTTTGGATGGACAACAAGCTGTAAATCATAGGAAACAAGGTCAGGGAGAAGATTTTACAGAGTATTTGAGAGAATATTAGACTCTAGGTGATCCAAATGGATATCAGTGGCCACCCACCTATTCCACTAACTCAAAGAACAATTTTCCGTTTTGGTAGTTTTTTATAGTTTTTCGAGTCCCAAACTTTTGAGGCCGTTTTGAGGCTCTAAACTACGTTTTTTTGGACTTTTGGGGTTCAATGGTTGCCTATGGAATTCCCTAACCTTCGATAGAAGTTGTATTCCTCGAACAGATCTTTCTGATGAGGTATTGAATGCCCAAAACATATATCGTACGCAAAAGGTACGCCCTCGAAAAGTTGATGTATTGACTGCCCCCATCAGGGCCCACAAACCTTTTGGCCTTTCATCTTTCGGGATTAGGGTTTTGGATTTTCTTTATTTTAAAAATGCCTTTAGAGCCTCATTTTAAACATTATATTCTTGTGAATGAGCGTAGCCATCACATCTCTTCTCAGAGATAAACTGCCACCATTCTAGCGAGTTCATTCACTTTGTATTTTTATAGTTCTGTACATTTCGCTCATTAATAGAAATTGTGTATTACTGTATATTTGTGCCTCTTGTTATATATATGATATATCTATGTTATATTATTGGCTATCTTGCAATATCTCTGTATATTTCTTTGTTATATCTCGGCTCTCATTTTGTGCTCAAAATAATCCGGATCAGTGGTATCAGAGTAGGCTGCTCTTGGTTGTTTTTTTAGTGCATGTCCCCGAGGAGGTCTGAGTAGAGAAAGTTGGGTTTGAGCTTGTCTCTCTTGAGGACAGTCTCTCTCACACGCCCAAGAAACCCTCCATGGTGGAAGAAAAGAGAAATAACATAGCAAAATATTCTATTAATCTGTTGCTGGAGCAAGCTCTCACGCGACAGAGGGATGAAATGATGGAGATTTTTTCGCAAATCCTTCGATGCCTGCCTATAACAACAGATGCATCTTCATCAAGTAGCCACTTTGGAGGAACTTCTCCTTTCAAGGTACAAATTAATTTTGATATTCGTGTATTTGAAGGTCAGATAGATGCAGAAGCTCTAGAAAAATGGTTAAAGATGCTAGAAGGTTATTTCTCTGTGCACAATTTTTTCGATAGGGAAAATATCACCTTTGCGCTCCTTAAGGCTCTCCCCCATGTCAAACATTGGTGGGAAACTTAATGTGAGAAAATATCCACAGAGGAGTTTGGAATGTTCGAGGCTGAACCCACTTGGGAATCTTTCGTAGATGCCGTCAAGGAACAATATTACCCTATTGGAAACTATGAATTCCAATACATGAGATGGACCATGCTGCATCAAGAGAGGGGCCAAGCACTGCCAGAGTTCATCAATACCTTCCATACCTTGCGAACCAAGTTGGGTATCAAATATTTTGAGCATAATTTGGTTCTGAAATACCGTGGGGCTCCACACAGGTACATCCAAAATGAAATGGAGATTCTAGACATCTCATCACTGAGAGCTGCTTATCGATATGCTGTCAAAATTGAGCAGAAATTTAAGCACCAGAAAAAATGAGAGTTCAGGTATATAAATATGAAACAACCAAAGTAGGATAAAGATGGCCCTAATAAACAACTTCCTGAAAACCAGTCCAAGCCACAGGAAACGAAGGGTAAGGGAAAGACAAAGAATGACACTAGAAAATGTTGCGATTTCCACAAAATCCCCTGGCACAACATTGATGAATGTCGCTTGAAACAATCATTGGTAGCCGATATCAAAGACAAAGAGACAAACCTTGATTCATAATATGATCCAGAAAATTATGGAAGGAGACAGATCATCAATGCAGACCCTACTGTCACTGTCACAACCACAACAATCCAACCAGAAACACTAGTATATCCTGGAGAGGGGGAACACCTCTTCCATTCATAGATGTGGGTGAAAGGGATCCCGTTTCATTTCATTGTTGATAACGGAAGCCAAAAGAACCTCATCTCAACATAGGCCATCAAACAGTTTGGATTTCCAACAACACCACACCCGCATCCATACAACATTGGGTGGCTTTTCCAGGGATGATATCTCCATGTCAACCAACAGTGCCGCCTATTGGATGTCTGTGATGTTCTTTTGATCCAGCCATATATGTGGAAGCACCATGCTGTTTATGAGTCTCGACCTCGTAGTGTCATTATTACTTTTGGGAATCATATCTACATGATACTAGAGGTAGTTCCAACTACTGTTTCAAAAAAATGGTGCAACAAATTCGTCTCTCATACGACAAAGTTTAACATCTTCATGATTCGGTCATAAGGTCAACATAAGGAAACTGTGACCACTACGACCTCGGTCCAAGCCCCTTCTATCCAATAGAAGTAGACAATATTGAAGAAAATAAAAAATATTCCTTCTGCACACTGTCATCTCATGCATTCACACTAGTTTAAAAGGTCCAACCCCTCCAACATCAAGTTCGTGACAACCTTCCACAAGCCATGCAACACAACTTCTCCAGCAAGGCAAGCAACTCACCAAAGTTCATATTCAACAAACAATTCCCCATATCCCATAGGAACTGAACGCAATGGAGACCATTGCTTCCTAAGGAGGGAGGATTGATTCAGATGGATATCAGTGGCCACCCACCTATTCCACCGACTCAAAGAAAAATTTTCCATTTTGGCAGTTTTTTACAGTTTTTCGAGTCCCAAACTTTCGGGGCCGTTTTGAGGCCCTAAACGAATTTTTTTGGACTTTTGGGGGGCCAGGATTTTTCCACGACATTCCTTAACCCTTAGCAAAAGTTTTACTTCTCAGATATACCTTTCCTATGAGGTATCAAATGCCCCAAACATAGATCGTATGCAAAAGTTACACCCTCGGGGCGTTGACGTTTCAACTACCCCCATCGCGGCCCACAAACCTTTTGGCCTTCCATCTTCCGGGATTAGGGTTTTGGATTTTTTATTTATATTTAAAAAAGGCCTTTAGAGCCTCATTGTAAACATCATCTTCTTGCGAATGAGCGTAGCTGTGACATCTCTTCTTAGAGATAAGCTACCACCATTCTAACGAGTTCATTCACTTTGTATTTTTACAATTCTGTACATTTCGCTCATTAATATAAATTGTGTATTACTGTATATCTGTGCCTCTTGTTATATATCTGATATATCTCTGTTATATTATTGTCTGTCTTGCAATATATCTATATATTTCTTTGTTATATCTATGCTCTCATTTTGTGCTCAAAATAATCTAGATATTTTTAGTTGGGATATTTTAGTGGTATTAGAGCTGGTTTTTCCTGCCAGCCTGTACATTGCATGATATTTGATGTTTCCAGTTTTAGGAACACATATTACCTACAAAAGACAGAGGTATAAGGGAACTGAAAACATCTTCCAATCAAAATCATAAGAATATGAAAACATGGGGGATAAAAGTGAGCACCAAGATGATAGTACTATACACATATTGAATGACCCATAAAGAAAAAAAAATGACATAGTAAGGGTGCAAGGAAACTCGGAAATGGGACAACAACAAATGGTTGATCTTCTAACTCAAATTGTAACAACTACATAGGGTAACCAAAACATTGTGATTAATGATGGATCAAGGGGAACTAATGGAAAAAATGGACATGATGGAAACTATGCAGAGGGGAGCCACACTCATGTTCCCACACACAATCACATTGGATCTACTAGTAGCACGACCCCTAGACCACACATGCCTTATTTTTTGGATGGAAAACAAGCTGTAAATCAGGGGAAACAAGGCAAGGGAGAATATTTTACAGAGTATTTGAGAGAATATCAGACTCTAGGGGAGAAGTTTCAAGCAACCATGTCCTTACATGATTTATGTACTATCAAGTACATGAATAGGCCCTGAGAGTTAAACAAGGGCCAACAGAGTTGGGAGCTACAAAGGAAAGTGGGGAATTTGTCCATTCCCTACTTTGATGGGTCTAGCAAATCCAAAGCCAGGGCATGGGTACAAAAGTTGGATACTTATTTCCATGTCAACCCCATGATAGAGTTAGAGTCCATCAAGTACTCCACTTTGCACTTGGATGGGAAATCCCACGATTAGTGGTACCATGGTATAGTTACATTGGGACATGTAGGTATTACGTCCTACTTGGAATTTACTCAGAAAGATATGGATCGTTTTGACAAGAGAGATCCAAAGATTCACTTCAGAGAGTTAACACAACTCAGGCAAAGTGGGATGGAAGATGCTTACATATCAGAGTTTCAGAGGGTGGCAATGACGGCGACAGATATATTTGAGCACAGGTTGATCATGCTATTTATTGAAGGACTATTCGAACCCTTGCGGGGGTGGGTTAAAGTATTCAAACCAAGATCTTTACATGACACCATTACTAAGACAAGGGACATGGAACATACAGTCCATAAGAACAAATTTCTTCCTAAACCTTTCATTCCTCATAAGAATAAAGAAAGTAAGCCTTTCCAAAAAGAGTGGACTGGGAAAGATAGGTTGGATGAGGATGACAAGAGGGAACTAAGGAGAAAGAAGTTATGTTTTAGATGCAAGGAACCGTGGGAACCTGGTCATATGTGTTTGGGCAAGGGAAAGGTGCACTATATAGAGGTGCTTTTAGATAGCGATGGAGAGGAGGAGACATGGCAGGCTCATGAGAGTGAGCATGATAGTCCAGAGGATGAGCAACCACATGATGAGTTCAAGAGTGGGGCTATTGCCACTTTGTCAGGTGTTCCTAGATTCAACACTTTCAGGTTCCGTGGGGTACTACAAGGACATCATGTCTTATTGCTAATTGATGGTGGTTCAACCAACAACTTTATTGGCTAAACTTTGGTAGTTAGGAGAGGTATTCCTATAATTGACTTTGAGGGTTTTTATTTAGTGGTGGCTGGTGGGCGCATAATGCCATGCACAAAGAAGATTCCACAGTTGAAAGTAGGATTGATTAACTACACAGTGATAGATGACATATTTGTAGTCGAGGTGCCAGATACTAACATCATTTTGGGTATTCAGTGGTTTGTTTCCTTGGGAAAACATTCAGTTGACTATAAAACTATGGAGTTAGAGTTCATGGCAGCAGATGGCAGGAAGGTGGTTTTGAGGGGCATGGCTAATGATGCTCCTAGGAGTGTCTCAACCAAGAGGATGGAGGGAATGTTTAGGCATGGGGATGTAACTTATGCAACAAAGTGCTTGATCACTTCTCATAAACCCTCAGATAGAAGCCAACAATATCAGGTAGACATTCATACTTTGTTGAGAAAACATGATCGAGTATTTAGGGAGATTCCACCAGGGAGACCTCCAGACTGGGGATTTGAGCAAACCATTGAGCTAGAGGAGGGGGGAAAACCTATGATTACCACCCCATACATGAACCCAAAGAAGTTTAAGGATGATATATAAAAGGCTATTAAGGAGTTGTTTGAGATGGGGCATATTAGGCCTAGTTCTAGCTCATTTGCTTCATAAGTGGTTTTGGTCAAGAGGAAGGATGACACAATGAGGATGTGCACTGATTTTTGGGCCTTGAACAATAAAAAATAAAGAACAGGTACACCATTCCCAGTATCGATGGGTTAATAGATGAGTTGCATGGGGCTATGTACTTTTTGAATATTGATCTTCGATCAGGCTACCATCAAATCAAGGTCAGTGAGAGAGATGTTCACAAAACCACTTTTAGGTGCCACTATGGGCATTACGAGTTTTTGGTCATGTCATTTGGGTTGACCAATGCTCCTGCCACTTTCCAGTCATGCATGAACCATATCTTCAACAAACAGTTGAGGAAGTTTCTGTTGCTGTTCTTTGATGACTTACTTATTTACAACAGGACATGGGAGGACCACCTGAGGCATTTGGATGGGGCTTTGAGTATTATGGGAGAGAAATCATTGTATGCCAAGGCGTCCAAGTGTGAGTTTGGAATGATGACAATTATATACTTGGGCGATGTGATCAGTGCATAGGGGGTACATGTACACCAAGAGAAGATATATGCCATATTGGATTGGCCCACACCTAGGTCTATCACAGAGTTGCATGGGTTCTTTGGGATATGCAACTACTACAGGAGGTTTGTTAAGGGAGTTTCACAGTTGTGTGCACCACTGAAAAACAATATGAAGAAAGGAGCATTCAAGTGGAGATAGGGGTCACAACATGCATTTGATAGGCTCAAGGAGGTTATGAGCACTTTCCAAGTGTTAACACTTCCTGATTTCACTCAACCCTTTGTACTTGAGTCTGACGCGTCAGGTGAGGCTATTGGGGCAGTTTTGATGCTGAATAAAAATCCAATAGTGTTTGAGAGTAGGAAGCTCAGGGACACATAACGAATCTACTCCATTTTTGACAAAGATATGCTCACCGTCATGCATGCATTGGAAAAGTTTAGACAATGTTTGGTGGGCGGATGATTTGCGGTTAATATTGACCAAAAGAGTTTGAGGTGCTTCGTAGAGAAGAAGGATTTGAATGAAAGACAACAAAAGTGGGTAAGAAAGATACATGCATATGAATTTGATATCGATTATGTGAAGGGAAAGAATAATTTCGTTGCTGATGCCCTTTCCAGGAGACCAACGACATGTTCCCTCATGGAGTTTTCAGTTGATTGGAAATATCATCTTTTGGTGGAGTATTCCAAAAATCCATTTTCCTGCGAGTTGATGGACAAAATCATACAAGATGACAGGTACCAGGTGGTGGACGAAATTATTTTCTAAAAAGACAGGATATATCTTGTCCCTGAGAACACACTAAAGGAAAGGATCTTGGGAGCTTCACATGATGCACAATTGGCAGGGCACCCAAGGTATTTCAAAACCTAAAGGCAGGTATGTGAGAGGTTCTCATGGAAGAGCCTCAAGGAGGATGTGTTGTGGTATGTGAGATATTGCATGGCTTCTCATCAGAACAATCCAGAGCATACGCAATCGACATGATTATTATAGCCTCTACCCATTCCAGAGTAGAAATGGGAGAGTGTGTCAATGGACTTTATCACACGTTTACCAAGAGTATAGGGTAAAGATTGTATATATGTAGTGGTCAATTGTTTGACCAAGTTTGCACACCTATCATCAGAGTACAGGGCAACACAGGTGGCATAGTTGTTTTTCAAGGAGGTATTTCGACTTCATGGGTTACCGAGGTACATTGTTAGTGACAAGGACAATATATTTATCAACGCTTTTTGAGAAGAGTTATTTAGGTTGGTAGGCACAAAATTGACTCCTAGCACTAGTTATCGCCCTCATATGGATGATCAGGCAGATAATGTGAATAAATGGATTGAGGGATATTTGCACAACTATGTGTCAGGACAACATAGGACATGGATTAAGTGGTTGCATCTGGGGGAGTAATGCTACAACACCACCTATCACATGCCCATTGGT
The DNA here is from genome assembly GCA_010110895.2 of Picea sitchensis. Classification (NCBI taxonomy): domain Eukaryota; kingdom Viridiplantae; phylum Streptophyta; class Pinopsida; order Pinales; family Pinaceae; genus Picea; species Picea sitchensis. The sequence continues at coordinate 99,171 of SNQJ01S0009082.1, forward strand.
ATGAATCCATTCAAAGATCTGTATAGTCATGATGCACCTTCACTTGTAGATTTTGCATTTGGGGATAACAAGGCTCCCAAATACAAGGATTAGATTCATGAGAATCAGGATGTCCTTAAGCCTCTCGAGGATAATATGCAGACAAATCAGAATCAACAGAAGAAATATGCATATATGCATAGGGTTGAGTGTAGTTTCAAGGTTGGGGACTTGGTATTTTTGATGTTGCATCCATATAGATAGTCTTCGTTGAAGAAGAGTGGTGGAGAGAAATTAAGGCCCTGGTTTTATGGTCCATACATGATAGTGCAGAGAGTTGGGGAAGTGGCCTATGAGCTTGAGCTTCCAGAAAGGAGCAAGATCCATAATGTTTTCCATGTTTTGTGCCTCAAAAAGGTAGTAGGACAGCATGTGACCACTTCTGTAGAGTTTCCCCCATTGGATGAGGAGGGGAAATTGGTTCTGATTCCAGAGGAGAGTTTGGAGGTCAGGGAGAGGAGATTTAGAAGCAGTGTTATCAAATATTTCTTGATAAGGTGGAGAGACTTTCCAGTAGAGGATGCCACTTGGGAGGGAGATCATATTTTTCAACATCCCAATTTGCAGTTGCTTGGGGACAAACAATCTTGGGAAGGGAGGACTGTAATGTCCCCTTATAAATGATCGCCTGAGGAAGACAACTTAGTGGTCTATTTGATTCCTGTAGACCATAGTCGATAAAGAGAAAAGGGAATTAATAATTATTTTATGTCATTAGAGAAAATGAAACATTATAAAATGACATTATGTAATTAAAAGGGTGTCTGGGGGAAAATAAAGTAAATAATTATAAAGTCACTTTATTAAAAAGTTAAAAAGTTAAAAAGGTCACAAAAAGGTGAAAATGGAAAAAGAAGGGTGAGAAGGATAAAAGAGAGATGCGGGTTAATTTCTCATTATGCTGATCATTTTTACAAAACACATTGGAAAGAGCTCTTGTGGCTTAACGACTAGGGTTTTGCAGCAAAACCCTTGAGGATTGTTGGTTTCGGTGGTGAAAGATTTCACCCTAGCCAACCTAGAGGAAGGATCACCAAGGTTCTTCATTGGAGTCATTGGACAAAGGAAATATTCATATTTTGTGTAATTTTCTAGCTCAAAGAAGATCATTTCATCCATTTTTAATAGTGTGATTTGAAGGAGGGTGCATTGGAGAAGAGAAGGGTGAATTCTCTCATTTGGGATTGATTTCCCTAAGTTAGGAGGCCATACCATTGAACTTGGGTTGAGTTGCTTGGAAAGGGGATAATTTACTTGGTAAGAGGGAAGCATTTTAGTTGGGGATTGTGTATTGTATGAGGAAGGGCGTACTTGGCTAGTGGAGGGTGCATTTGATTAGATATGAGACACACTCTGGTTGTGTGGAAGTGTCAATAGGGGCACTTTTTTATACACTAGTTGCTGTGAAAGTTCTGAGAGAGTTAAACCCTTCCTCTATCAAAGATTTATTGGTTTCCAATCATATGGAACTCCTACAGTAACCTACAACAATCTACAACAACACTATGTACTCTCCCATATCTAAATTAAGGTAAGAAAATTAATAAAATAAATTTCTTGTTGGGTGAAATAACTGTTGGTATCTTTATTTTATATTCCTCTTGTTATGGAAAAATGTTTGCATTATTGTTATTTCCCATTTTTCATTCAAATACCTTGTTGTACATAAAGAAATATATAAAAAACCCACATGAGCAATATTAAAAAATATAACAACATAGTTAAGGCATCAAGGGAATAGTATTATGTTTTCAAAATGTTTGATTAAAGGCTCCATAGAATGTGATACCTACAACAATAATAAAACATGGATAATAGAGGGGTTTACAGTGTGCAAGCAAACTGTTTGACAAAATACCATAATCAAGAATCCACTAAGTCTCATAGCAATTCATAACAGAGTTGTAGCAGCTAACTTAGTTGGGATATTTTAGTTATCCAACTAGAGGTTGTTCTTATTTATGTCTTCTTTGAGGGCTTCCATCTTCTTGAAATAACATGACTCTTGATGATTCRAATTATTTTGAGAATGACATGAAGGAAGAAATATAACCGAGATATAACACTGAAATACACAAAAATATTGAAGAGAACACAAAAATACAGTGAAASCCAACTTCTATTACTGAATAAGATAAAAAAACACTGTAGAACACAAACTGGGAAAATGGGGTAGCTTATCTCTAAAAAGAAAGAGATGTTGGCTACACTTCATTCACAAGAAGCTTTACATCACACTCCATTGCATGCTTAAAGGGCCTCCTTCACCTCAATTATATATGAGAGAGTGAGAGGAGAACAATTCCCATGATGCATGTGGGATAAATTGGAGTAAGTTTATAAAATGCCATAGGAATGTAAAACACTAAGACTTTCGGGGCGGTCACCCATCCCAATACTAATCTAGCCTAAGCGTGCTTAACTGTGGAGTTCTAATGAGATCCGGTGCATTAACTCTATGTAGTAGGCATGTACATAAGACCACTAGGAAATAATTACATGATGTCTGTAATTAAAAAATGTAACACCCTGTTTCCCCCAAATTTGTAATTAATCCTAATACAGGAATTACCATGCTAAAGCATGATGAAAATGTGAATGTATGATGTGAATGGACCTTATGAATAAGGTCAATGAATGTAAATAACATTATGAATTTATATTGCAGGACTGTTGAGAGGGGATGTGCAGAAAAAGAGACCATGATGGCGGTGGAAGGCACCTGGAAAGGTGGCACTAACTTCCACCAAGAATGAATACCGTATTTGGACTCCACTGGCCCGGAGAACCAAAAGCGGCTCGCTGGCCCTGAATTTAATGACTTGCAGGCTGGTGGGTTGATGGCTTAATGAGGGATGGGGAGGTGAACCGCCTATCCGTAGAGCCATCAGGCCTGATCAACGCGAGGGTAATCGTGCCACATGCAACCTCACAAGAGGATAAGGCTTGGGGTAGAAGAGATTGCAAAGGGCAGACACGAGGGGAACTCTGGCATTACACAGAGTGAGTGATAGTAGAGAGGAAGGATTGCAACCTTCGCTCTTGGTCACTGGCAGACGGAGAGACGCAGTCTCAGAAGCATCGTGGTCTCAGCTCGGGGGTGGCTAGTGGTAAATCCACTGGGAGTCGCTAAGCCTACGGTTGGGAGGAAACGAGCACCCCTCTCAGTAGTTGCACCCACTTCTGGTGGTATTTCTGATAAGTGTCTTACACATTGCATCTTGAAATTTATATACTAATATATATATATATATATATATTCTCATAGAAATGTGAAATTGTGAACGATTTCAGTGTAAGAATGTCTGTGCAGTGTTTGATATGAATGAATTGATATATGCTTATCACAGAGGAAACCATGCACGACTTACGTTGATAAATAAATCCAATTATGCCTAGATTGAACTAAGTTAGGCCTCCATCCCGTTCTCAGGAAGTTGTTTCCCCTTATCCCTCTCCAGGAAAGCCCCATAATAGATCTCTTGCAGAGATTCCCTCCTTGGAAAGGTTTACCCAGAACCTGGAAAACAGACTTGAAGGTGCAAGTCTTAATAACCTTGTACGAGGAGGAACGATCCTCTTAAAAATATGAGATGACAACTTAAGGAAGGAATATCGAATCGACAGATGAGATTTCGTCGAGAAATCCACGGTTTCCCCATGACCGTTAGATTAGCAGGAGAAGGTAGGGCGTTAAAGGCCTTACCACTTGGTTTTCTTGTGTTTTCATGGGTAGTGAAGAGTCTAGGGCCATAGATCCCCAAGGATCATGAGAACATCCAAACTGCTGATTTCCCCCGTCCATAAAGTTGTGGAAGAGTGCACAAGGTGGGACACTCTGAGCAGTTGGATCTCATTCAGAAATCCCGTCAGTCGTTGGATCGGGAGAAGATGATCAAAGTTTAGCCTCTGGAGTAAGCGTGCAGGAGAAAGGATCTGGGCCACCAGATCTTGAGTAGATATCCGTCAGCCGTTGGATTGACTGGAAGGTGCACGGTGGTTAAACCATCGGGAACAACCAATGTAAAATCCCGACGAGAGGCGTAGCCATCGGGATAACAGCCATCGGTATATCGGGATTCTCGAGGTGAATAAAATAGAGACACTTCAAGTCTCGAAACAACAGGAAGATCTGGACCGTACATTGGTGGAGACACGTGGCAGAGATCGAGCGCCCGTTGGTACTTTGGTGCCTCGGGAAATCGAAATTCCCGTGAACATGGGATCGGGAATTTCCATGGGGAATTAACCWGAATAATCTGAGCCGTCCGTTTGGGGAGACATGTGTCAGGAATCTGCRGAGAGTCGGGATATTGGCCATYGGGAAATCGGAGTTCCTGARGTTGAAAGAACCAGGACATCACAAGTCTCGAAACCCCGGAGAAATCGGGACCCTCCATCTTGAGGAGGACGCGTGGCAACAATCGGCGCCATCGGGGAAAGGCCTGATAGGAAGTTGTTGATCGGTGTTTGGGTCATCGGGATATCGGGGATCCTGGTGACAAAGTGTTTATACAAGATGGAATCACGAAGTCTGAAACCCCGATGAGTGGGAGCCAGCTGTCAGCACAACARACAAGGAAGGAAGCGCCATTGTGTGGGCCAACTGTCAACATGGCGGAGAATCGGGGTTTGAGGGATCGACAATCCTGTAGGAAAATGTTTTTCGACGTTTGAAACCTCGAACCCCGAGGGAGATCAGGGACCCTTGATCCAGTAGACGATCACGACCGTTGATTAAACTAAAGGCGGGCAGGAGTTGCTAGCTGTTAGCATAGCAGGGAGTCGGGATTCGAGGGATCGTGAATCCGGAGGACGATTGCACCTTGGCATTGGAAACCTCGAAGCCCCGATAGGTAATATGATTGCGGTCATATAGAGGAGGTCATGTGGACCAAGAGTATAATCTGGAGGGCTAATGGAAATTAGAGCTCATCGGGAATTTGAAACCCAAAACCCCGGAAGGAGGTAAGACTGCGGTCATGGGGATAGTGGTCATATGGGCCAGGAGCCTAGCCAGGGGAGCTAGTGCGTAAAGAGTGCGTCGGGATTCGAGAGATCGCGAATCCTGAGGACAAGTGCATTTTGGCACTTGAAAGTCTGAAACCCCGATAGGAGGATATAAAGCTGCGGTCTTATGAGAGTGGTCATATGATCCGGAGGGCATAGCTAGGAGGGGCTAAGGCCGGAAGAGAGCTCATTGGAGATTGGGAAATTAAGAGCATAGGAACTCTCGACATCAGAAAGGACGAAGCCCCAAAAAACCCCGAAATTGTCATCAGGAAAGACCACGATTATGAGCAGAAAGCCGGGTAGGTGCATGAAAGACCTGTGGATCGGGGATTGGCATTTTGCTGCTGCAAGCTTCGGGGATTCTCATTATTGAGAATTCAACAAAAAACTTTGATTTTAGGTAGTGGGTATGTTACAAAGTGGTATAAGAGCATGGTTACAACACTTGGCCTGCTTGGGCTCAGACACGAGCCGTGTTAGAAGATATTGTTATCTATGTTTCTCTTTAAGGAGAAGGACTGCAGAATGAAACTATAATTTGGAAATTTCTATAACCCCTCTGTTAAAATGGTAACTACTCTCATAGGAGTAGGGGTGCACTAATCATTATTACTGATAAGATCTGAGTGCAAATAACAGAGGTGGAATAAATTGTGCTATGAAGCTGCACGAGATGGACAAGGGACATGAACTGAGTTGTTCTGTTTTAGTGTAACGATGACTACCTACTAAAACATGTAGAGTCTCTTGCGATTAAGATGGCTGGTTAGGTAAGGATTAATACCCAAAGGAAGAACCCCTTCATGATTTGGGAAATCTAGTAAGGACTGGTAGGATCCTTAGAAGGTCATGACCACTGTATTATTAAGAGAGTAAACCCTGAGCATATAATTCCTCATGATTGAGAGGACTAGTGAAAGTATGTATGGTTAGATTTACCTAACCTATAATGGTTAGAATCGACAGTGAGGATAACCTGTTTGAGAAGTCCTTTGGGACTGTTGCTAATTCCCAAGAGTGACCCTTGTTGGTCATTTCCATAAGGAGAGGGTAACACCCGTATGAGTTAGGACTATGAGATTAGCCCTGTAAGTAACTTAAAAATGTCAAAAGATATAGTAGGAGAAATCCTTCAGAAAAGAATTTTGAAGATTTGGATGGGATCTAGAGTCAAGATCCATTCAGAAAGAACCAAAATGTTTCGGGTTGTTCGATCTCGGGAAGTAGCACACTGGTTAGTTGCGAGGAGATACCGGAATTTCGCAATTCTGGAGATCAAAGGATTCGAGGTTCTCCATAATAGAAGTCCCGATGTCGCGAAATGTGAAATCGCGACATAATCACAACCGTCGGTTGGAGAGCCGTTGGTGACCGTTAGAACTAATTAATCAGTGAAGGAGATAAGGCAGATAACCTCTCATCACTCATAATCTCAGGAGGAATAATATCCGTTAGATTGGAATCAACGAGAGCCGTTGATCTAGAGCTTCGAGGTTTCATCTATGGGAAAATGGAAGCGTAGACTTCCCAAAGCCACGCCAGGTAAATCACCGATTTGATCAGGTCCATTGATTTCCAGGGAGATCTGGACTGTGGGATCCAGATTGCCGGGTCCGCATAGATTAGAAGTTGGGAAACGGTGGAGCGTTGTCCACGGATTTTCCGAAATACAGGATCCTCATGCGTGTCTGAGAATTGACCCCAGATTCCGAGCGAAGGGTCATGTAGATGAAAGAGCCAAGAAAACTTTAGCCTTGGTCTTTCAGGTTTTTGGATTTCGGGAGTCAGGGAAAACAAAATTCCTTACAACGGGAATTCCGAAATCGCGAAATGTGAAGCGCCCTTTTAAATTTGGATCGTGGTCACCGCCGGTGGTCACGTGAGGAGAGGGTGTAAGCCAGTATAATGAGTAGTGCATGAGTTTAATGCACCGAGGAGCTTCCTATTAAGAAGCCTGATACTCATACCAGTAAGGTATGAATGATGTATAAAACGTGCAAGTAATGCACATGTATGATGTAAGAGTATAAGTATACTAAAGGCCCAACATGATGGCCCTGATGAGTGAAATGTGAGGCAAGACTTACACTTGCCAAAATTGAATGAATACCATGGATGCATGGTTGACTCCGTTCTGAAGAGTCGTGAAGGGTTTGTCTTGAAGGATAGCTTAAAGGGAATGTACTCCATATCCCCAGGAAAAATCCAGTGCAATTAAATGAAAGAGTAAACGAGCAAGGATGCTCTGTTGTCATGATAAGAGGCAAATGTTTATGCCTTTGCAGACCACAATGAGAAGGACCGTGAATAAATCCTGAGATGACTAACTTTAAAAATGGAAATGTATGTAGGCTATGAAATATAACTATGATAGCTACATGAAGGCTTAGGATTAGGAAAGTGGTTAAGTACATCATATATGTAAGTTAACAAAGATGCATGTTTATATTCCTTAAGGGGATATTTGGTAGACCACAAAAAAAAAGCTAACTCAAGGTTGAGGCCATCATAATGGTGATGGATCTGCAACGAGGAAGTTACATGCTGAAGGAGTTCCCGGTGGAGGAAATGTATAAGGTATCTGTCAGAGGAACAGAGTCACAACCTTGATAATTATTAAAGGATTGGACAATGGGCTGCAAGGCCTGTCCATGTATAAGAATCATGTAAGTAATAGAAGACTAATAACCGAATAGTGACCATTCTGATAACCTAATGGAAGTGTGTAGGATGCACACGTCACTGACCCATTATGAACAAAGAGTTGCTACTAAAGCATGTTGAAGTATCCTAAGAGTTAGGACGGGCCTAAACCACGGCTGCTAAGAAAAAGAGCAGTTGTGGAAACCAGTTTGGTTGGTAAGAGGCCAGTAAACCCCCTGAGTATGATTAACTGAATAAATGAGTACGTTTAATTGATACAGCTTGGTTGAAGTTGCGATTAAGGAAAGGCAGTGAGGCTTTAGAGATAACTTGACTGGGCTGAAAATCCCCAGGCGATGTAGAAAGAATTGGAAGAAGGGGAGAGCCCTCAATTATTTCTTTGACTGTGCATCACGCTTTTAGGGGATGAGAAAGCCAGTACATTGATGAACGAAAATGCTTTGACACCATAATAATGATGGTTGTGATGCTGTGAAAATGACTGCGAACTATTGTGTTACACTCATGAAAAAAAACCCATTAAGGATAATGTGATGAAGTGCATATGAATATGCTAGACATGCCTGAAAATGTTTTATTAATTAAACGCTATGATATTTGCATTTCAATTTCATGACGATTAATATGCCTATGGTGTATGTCATGTGTAGAAAGGAATAATATTGGAACTGTTGAGGAAGACAGTTGCCAATAATGAACAACCTCAAGCAG
>SNQJ01S0009082.1:107607-127147 GCA_010110895.2 Picea sitchensis
GGGGTGGCTAGTGGTAAATCCGCTGGGAGTCGCTACGCCTACGGTTGGGAGGAAACGAGCACCCCTCTCAGTAGTTGCACTCACTTCTAGTGGTATTTCTGATAAGTGTCTTACATATTGCATCTTGAAATTTATATGCTTATATATATATATGCTCATAGAACTGTGAAATTGTGAACGATTTCAGTGTAAGAATGTCTGTGCAGTGTTTGATATGAATGAATTGATATATGCTTATCACAGAGGAAACCATGCACGACTTACGTTGATAAATAAATCTAACTATGCCTAGATTGAACTAAGTTAGGCCTCCAACCCGTTCTTAGGAAGTTGTTTCCCCTTATCCGTCTCCAGGAAAGCCCCGGAATAGATCTCTTGCACAGATTCCCTCCTTGGAAAGGTTTACCTAGAACCTGGAAAATGGACTTGAAGGTGCAAGTCTTAATAACCCTGTACGAGGAGGAACGATCCTCTTAAAAACCCGAGATGGCAGCTTAAGGAAGGAATATTGAATCGACAGATGAGATTTCATCGGGAAATCCACAGTTTCCCCACGACCGTTAGATTAGCAGGAGAAGGTAGAGCGTTAAAGGCCTTACCACTTGGTTTTCCTGTGTCTTCATGGGTAGTGAAGAGTCTAGGGCTGTAGATCCCCATGGTCCATGAGAACATCCGGACCGCTGATTTCCCCCGTCCATAAAGTTGTGGAAGAGTGCACAAGGTGGGACACTCTGAGCAGTTGAATCTCATTCAGAAATCCCGTCAGTCGTTGGATCGGGAGAAGATGATCAGAGTTTAGCCTCTGGAGTAAGCGTGCAGGAGAAAGGATCTGGGTCACCAGATCTTGAGTAGATATCCGTCAGCCGTTGGATTGACTGGAAGGTGCACGGTGGTTAAACCATCGGGAACAACCAATGTAAAATCCTGACGAGAGGCGTAGCCATTGGGATAGCAACCATCGATATATCGGGATTCTCGAGGTGAAGAAAATCGAGACACTTCAAGTCTCGAAACACCGGGAAGATCTGGACCATCCGTTGGTGGAGACACGTGGCAGAGATCGAGCACCCGTTGGTACTTTGGTGCCTCGGGAAATCGACATTCCCGTGAACATGGGATCGGGAATTTCCATGGGGAATTAACCAGAATAATCTGAGCCCCCCGTTTGGGGAGACAGGTGTCAGGAATCCGTGGAGAGTCGGGATATTGGCCATCGGGAAATTGGAGTTCCTGAGGTCGAAAGAATCGGGACATCACAAGTCTCGAAACCCCGGAGAAATCGGGACTGTCCATCTTGAGGAGGACGCGTGGCAGCAATTGACGCCATCGGGGAAAGGCCTGACAGGAAGTTGTTGATCGGTGTTTGGGTCATCGGGATATCAGGGATCCTGGTGACAAAGTGTTTATGCAGGATGGAATCGCGAAGTCCGAAACCCCGATGAGTGGGATCCAGCTGTCAGCACAACAGACAAGGAAGGAAGCGCCATTGTGTGGGCCAGCTGTCAACATGGCGGAGAATCGAGGTTTGAGGGATCGACAGTCCCGTAGGCAAATGTTTTTCGACGTTTGAAACCCCGAACCCCGAGGGAGATCAGGGACCCTTGATCCAGTAGATGATCACGACCGTTGATTAAACTAAAGGCGGGCAGGAGTGTCTAGTTGTCAGCATAGCGGGGAGTCGGGATTCGAGGGATCACGAATCCGGAGGACGATTGCACCTTGGCATTTGAAACCCCGAAGCCCTGATAGGTAATATGACTGTGGTCATATAGAGGAGGTCACATGGACCAAGAGTCTAATCTGGAGGGCTAATGGAAATTAGAGCTCATCGGGAATTTGAAACCCAAAACCCCGGAAGGAGGTAAGACTGCGATCACGGGTATAGTGGTCATATGGGCCAGGAGCCTAGCCAAGGGAGCTAGTGCGTAAAGAGCGCGTTGGGATTTGAGGGATCACGAATCCTGAGGACAAGTGCATTTTGGCACTTGAAAGTCCGAAACCCCGATAGGAGGATATAAAGCTGCGGTCTTATGAGAGCGGTCATATGAACTGGAGGGCATAGCCAGGATGGGCTAAGGCCAGAAGAGAGCTCATCGGAGATCGAGGAATCGAGAGCATAGGAACTCTCGACATCAGAAATGACGAAACCTCGAAAACCCCAAAATTGTCATCAGGAAAGACCACGGTTATGAGCAGAAAGCTGGGTAGGTGCATGAAAGACCTGTGGATCAGGGATTGGCATTTTGCTGCTGCAAGCTTCGGGGATTTTCATTATTGAGAATTCAACGAAAAACTTTGATTTTAGGTAGTGGGTATGTTACAAAAAATGAAGATGACATTACATTCCATTCCCCATCAAAAGGGTGAATATCATGGTTTATCAAAACCACAGGCTCAAAATGATGATTCAGTGGAAAAGGTGGATGGCTACCGAGATCCATCTGGATCACTTGATGACAATTTTTCCCTAAAATTGCAATGCTTGTCATACCTATTTCCTTTTGGCTTAGCTACTTTATCAATATTAGGAGAAGGAGAAAATTGAGGGGGTTTGATGCCCTTGTTTTCTTTGTTGCGTTGAGAATGCCATTTATTTAGATGCTCAAGGACTTTCTTTTGTTGTGCTACTAAGGTTTTTTTAGAGGTAACAACAATACTTATCAATCCAAGGTGCAAGAGATTATCTTTCTCTTGAACTAGAGAATCACATAACGTTTCAAAAGAAGGAATTTTGTAAATAGGACTTTGACTAAGAAATTCCTCTCTAGAAGAGTGAAAGGTGGATACAAAAACAAAACAAACACTTCCAAGTTTAGAAAAATAGTAAAAATTCATTGATCATTGTCCTTTTTTATTTGAAAATCTAGAAGTATGAGCCTAAGTGTCTTGAACTTCGAAAGAAAATCTTCAACTCAACTAAAAACATCAGGATTCAAGGCGATCAACTAATTCTTGAGTTAATGGGCTTGAATCTGGTCGTGTTTACCAAACACAGTGTCTCATTCCCTCCAAGTTGCAACAAGATTTTAACCCCTTGAAGATGAAACTTGAATTAATTTGAGATGGACATCCCCATGAATCCACGTGCCGAGTCATTTCGATTGTTCCATTCACCTCTCTTCAATGCATCCATGGAACTTTTATTCCCAACATGGCCCAGTAAAGCCCCTTCTTAGTAAATCCTCCATACTATATTTTCAAGAGAAACAATTGGTTATTGTAAGCACGATCTTAGTTGAATTTACCATATTATGATATTTAACTAAGATGAATCTAGAAATAGAAATTGACTACTGAGATGGAAAGTTCTTGAAAAAATAAGCACTTTAAGAAAATCTTGACATCCTAAAATAATGCTCAGATGTAGAAATTATGCCCATTGGAAGTTTAAAAATGGGAGATTAGAGGTCGGTTTCTATAAAAAATGTACTTAGAAAGATGAAAACATTGAAAATTTGAGCAATGGATGAAGCCCATGGATATCAAGAAAAATTAGCTGAAAAAAATTGCTCTCCAAACCGACTTCAGATGATGATGTTATGACCATTTAGAAATCCCTATTAAATTCCAAATTACCAATGGAAGGGGGTCAACCAAATTGACATGTGGTAGGCTATGAGAGTTCCATGTGGTAGGAAAATGGAATACTAATGTGGTGTGTTGACTTAGAAATATGGCATGGCTATCTCAATTTATTTATGTACCAGGTGAGGTGACTGATATTTTTTCAAATTTTGGTTTAGGGGAACTCAACCCTTAATATGATCTATTACAAAAAAAAAATATTGGTTTGAAATATTTAAAGGGTAAATGTAGTTCCCAATAAAAAATCCATGGTCTCCATGAACCATGAGGGCCCAAGGAACATGGGAAGCCCACATTGGAGGAGTCCATGTGAAAGAAACACACGTAGTTTGGTGAGGGAAACTCTACCAAATAATGTAGCATAGTCAACAAGGAAATGACAAGACAAGAGATGCCAACGACCAACAATACGAGAAGGGGTCAATGATGGAGAATAGGTTTTGAGCCAAAAGCCAAGGTTAGTAAGAAGTTAATAAATTGAGGTAAAAAAACAACACACACTTATATTCGGTCTACACTCCTAGAAGTTAATGAACCAAAAGATAATGACCCAAAAGTGTTCGGTCTACACACCTATCACGAAACCCGCGAACTACTGCACAAAACCACAAAAAACGATGTTCAAAAACCAAGAATTACACTTTGAAACCATTGGATCTGTTTTTGATTCACTAAGTTTGCTCGAAGCAAGGAATGAAGAGAATATGTAGAAGAATCGTTAAGAACTTTGAAACTTTTTGAAAATGCCAATAAACCAAGAATATAGGTGGGAAAAATATTTATATAGAACTTTATAACAAAAAAATTATTTCTTTTGTTAAATCATCATAGAGATATAACCATATGTAGGGAAAATGGAAGTCGTTTCGCATGAAATGAAAGGCATTCGAAGCTAGAAAAAAGACTCTAGATGTATTGGAGCAGTTCACTTGGCCCCCAAAAGCTCAAAAATGGTAGAAAATAGAGGCCTCATTTGTTACATACAATGACATAGGTTCAAGATATGATCAACAAAGACTCAGTGAATTTTCATAGGAGATCTAATATAATGTTTGAAAAAAAAGTAGATTCACATAGGTCAATATCTTAAGAAAAACACTCATACACAAATCAAAGATTAATACACCAATGTTTACTAGGTTAAAACATTCAAAGAGGGAAACAATGCATGACCTTGACCAACCTGACCACTTGAATCAATTGATTAATGCAAAAAAAATTAGTTTACATGAACATTTCTCGCAATGGATTATTAACAAATGGGCCTCCATGCTCTTTAAATGGAGATCGAGGGACAATCGGGTGTTATTTCATGGATAAAGTATTGTTAATATTGTTGAGATGTTTGAATTGTTGGATTAGTGATATGTAGGACATGATTGTGACCATTGGATTAGTAAAGTACAAATACACACTAAAAGCACACCTTAAACTAACATTACATTAGACCAAGTTCACCTTAACTAAATTCTTGTATTGAAATATCTAACAAATTGCATGAATGTGACCGTTGTGTGATTAACATAATTTTTTTTTTTTGATTTTCTATACTATAATTTTTTCTCGATCTTTATATTGTTAAAATAAAAAGAATAAAAAGTCATTAATACCCGTTGGGATGGTTAGGCATTCTCAAACACATGGTACATACTTCAATTAGATTGAAAACTTCCCTTAAACATAGCTAGGACTTTGAGACATTCCCGCCTTGTTATTAGGACATTCCACAATATCCCCAAGCACTAACATAGATGTAAGGGATACAAAAGAAGCAATCCTCTCCCTTGTGCACATATCCATGGATAAAAAAACCGGTAAGAGAGAGAGATTATAGTGTGTACACAACTTGGTAGAAATGATCAAACACCTTTCATACTAATTATACTTGAAACAAATGATTTTAAATCAATATAATAATTGTTGACAATAACATATTGATAATTAGCCCCAAATTAGTCATTATTATATTTTGTCTTGATGTGTTTTAATACAAGCAATGGGTAGAATCATTATGATGCAATTATTTTATTACACCATAAGGCGTTTTTCTCATTGTATACCTTATGTTTCGATGGGACATATGGATGCTCCCTTTTCAATTGATTCACATTGGGAAGGTTTGGATCATCCATCTGCTTAGCACCACCCCATGGCCCTCTTCACCTTCTTATTTCCCCTTTTCTTAACCTGTCCCTCCAAATCAAACTTTTCCATGAGCATGCTATCCATCTCTCAACATTTAATGTGCTTCATGTTCTTTTCACTTTATCTTTACTTATAATGGTTGGCAGGTATCCATTTCAGAGTGAAATGGAGGAGGAGGAAGAAATGCTTAGTCCACCCCTCTTTGACCTTGGTCTAGGAAAAAATCCCATTTTCAATGGTGTCTTTGGCTTTGTGCAAAGCAAGAAGGGGTGATAATCTAGAAGGCGACTTGTGGGACCTCTAAAAATTATCTGTGAGAGGGTGGTGGGAATATATATGAGGACCACCATTTCGATCATGACAACTATTTAAGGAGGGAATCCCACCATAATCACTAATGTGGAGTGCATGGGAAGGTCTCCCTTTGTTGTTTCTTAATGCAATAAAACAACCATCTTGTGGGGAATATTGTGAAGTGACACACTATGGAAAACCATCAGAGCCTATTTTTGTTCATCAAGAGGTTCATCGGGAGAAAGATAGCAATAATTCATAACATATTAAGGCTCATTCCCACACACATGAGGAGTTTAGTGTTTCTTTATGCATATTGATAACATATACCTCTAGTTTAGGTTCAAATGACCTTGTACGCCTTTAGGCCTAGTTTACATAGTGTATGGTTTGTTTGACTTAGGTTTTTATTTTCTCTTTTCTATTATCCCCCATGTTTCAGCCATGGCAACAACATTGGTGGTGGTGCAACTTGCCTAGAATTTAAGGGCGATCATACTAGAGTTCAAAACTTGCCCACTTCACTGTTGGATTTGGTTTGAAGGCATGGAATTTTCAAGGTCAAGAATATATTACTTCCTTCTCCTTTGAAATTTTAGGGCACATCAAAGAGTCTTGTATGTTAGTATATATCGTTTGCCATACACTTATCTTATTCCAGTTTTTTAATTCCAATTAATTTTTGACATGTTGTATGATGCCATTGACTATTATTGATATTTGCATCACTCAAGAAGCCATAAATATTTGGCATTGCATATTCATGTATGACTGAAATAAACTCAAGGATTTGGTTTTGTCAGTTCAGCTTCCATCTCCAATTTCACATATTCTCTTTTATTTTTTATCATTTTATTTTTTATTTTGTCATAGTTCTTGAGTATTATTATCCATCAAAATGATGGATATGTGCTATGCTTATAAAGTCATACTATGTTTGGAAAACAATAGAGATTTTTAGGGTTTGATTGGCAAACAATGTAGATATGTAATGTTTGTACACATTGAAGTATATATCTTCATAATTATGTGGGTTATCCGTTGTTCATTCAAATTTTTAACTTTGTTGTAATATGATGGATATCAATTTGTGCATTTCTATCATTGATGATGGTCCCAAAACACTCTGCATAGAGATCGAGCCTAGAATAAAATTAAAATTTATCTTAAAAAATTACAGTTAAATATAATATATACTCATGTGAAAAATACCTTGGGAATGTTCATGTCATCGAATTTGAAAATAAATGTTGGACCAATATCCGATGTAATCATTGGAGCATATCCTCTTGTAAATATCTAAATTTGAACTTGTTAAACATATCGAGGTTATAGAATTTGTAATTTATTCCCGCAACCTTATCATTCCTATTTGATGTTCATGCTATATATTGAGATGATGCAAATATTTTCCAATGATTTATAAGAAGGATTGGTCTAATTTTGTTCTCAAAATCCTTTATAACCATTCAATATAGGCCTATGCACCATTCAATATAGGCCTTTGCAGGAATGACACATTTTACTATTTACAAGTAAATTAGGCAACGATTTGTTTAATGTGGTAGGGCCTTGTAGAAATCAAAATTATTTATGGCAACGTTAGGCATTGTTATTACAAAATTTGAAGTTCAAATAACAAATGTGAAGTTGCAACTTTGAAAGGTGTGCACATATTCAATCCTCAATGCCTTCACCAAATCTTGTAGAATATAATACTATGCATGTCGAATTCTCATAGGGATAATATTTATTTTAATAGATAAATGAAGGTGATTCTACCAAAAACATTATTTCAAGAACAATGACCATATATTTGTGTGTTTTTCGACTTATTATTGGAGCCCTTTTCCTTTTTATGAATTTGTATTTTATCGACACGGGTGCTAAACTGCCTGCTATTTCTTTAGCCCGTAGTTAACTGATGGATAGATAGTGCTTCATATTGTTGAAATCAATTAATTTATAGTTTTTTTTCTTAATCCAATTTAAAGTATAGGTTTCCTGACTACTCTATTCCGGAAACATATATTGTTTGATGATTTTATTAGTTTACAAATAACTATTTTAAAATTAAAAAAATGAATTGAGAAAGAGGAGCACCATTTTATTATTAGATTATGAGGTTAATATTTCACTTCATAGCATACTCATTTTCTTGCATTGATATAAATAATTTTCGTTAGAACATTTTTTCAAAATGAATAGGAACATTTCATCACTAAAACAAAGGAAAATTTATCCGATATCAAAGTGGATGGTCAATGTATGTATATTGAAAGTTGCTTTGTTAGAAGATCATATTTAGGGTTATGAATTTTGGAGGAAACTTTTCAATTTTCAAGTGAAGAAGAATAAATGTAGAGTATAAAATGGATGATTACAAAAATGACACCCAATAAAAATTAATTAGATGAGTTAAATTCAAATACAGTGCATTACATTATCCCTTATTATTCAAACCAATTTGAATTAGTGTGTCGTGATCCTAAGATGGAAGAAAACCTATTTGAATTAGTGTGTCGTGATCCTAAGATGGAAGATCTAAAAAATATAGCATTGTGAAATTTGGTGAGTTGCTCATTTTAAAAAGAATATTGATCAATTGAACAAGTTTACAAATTTCTTTCTATATCAAGCATGCCCAATCAAAGTTGCAAACATAGATTTGTATGATATAAAAGGACTACATAAATGCTATGATGAAGATATTGTTCTTATGATTGAGATCACTATACCATGTAATAGATATTGGCTATTCCTTGTCCACAAAAATGATCTACGTATGGACCACAAAATCCACATGACTTTTGGGATATTCAACTTTCAAGATATCTCAAATTTGGAAATACCTTTATGTGTATGCGTGTACATGTGTTTTGATATTTTCTTTGATATCAACTAAACTTCTAAACACACTCGTTATTTTCATGAACTTTCCGACAATCAAAAATTTCTATTGGGGATTTTCCCTTTTAAATTAGAAAACTCAAAACTAAAGTGGGCTGATTTAAATACTTTTATAAAGGCATCAAATATTTACTAAAGTAATTTAAGTATGAGACCAATAAAGTTACAATAAGTTTGCATAACATAGACGTATAAGAGAGAAAAAAAGGTTCACACAACCTGGAATTTTATGATCATAACTCTAAAATGCAAAGGAATTTACAAACAATATCATGCTTAAGGAATTTATGCCCTTCTATTTATTTCTCATTATCCTTACTTGAAAAGGAAGCATTGAATAGCTCAAGGTGGCTGTCGCATTTTACCTCGGTTATCAAAGAGAATTCTGTGGACGCCCCCAAATACTCTAATACTTATCAGTCACCTTTGGCACCTATTTCTGATCTGGTTAGGCCTTCCGTCCCCACAATTGCTCCTTTTATTAACTCCTCTAATGCTTTCATTTCCTCCATCCCTCCACACTCTGTCCAACTATCTGATCCTGCTTTCATTTCCTCCAGCCCTCCACACTCTGTCCAACAACCTGTTCCTGTGAGTAGGCCAAGGAACCCTGCACCTTCTCACTCCCTTTCTCCTACAAAAGTTTTGGAACCCCTCTTAGAACCTGACGATAGAGAGCCTGAAGAGGATGAAAACATTCTCTGCTCAATACTCGACTCACTTATACCCTTTATTAGAGATAACAAAGAAGTTACAAATCTTTCGATTTTTCTGGGGAAGACACATGCTCCTGAAGGTTCTTCAAAAGCTACTAGGTCAAAGAACACTTTGAAAAAGGGAGGGAAAGACTATGCTTGGTCGAGAGGTATAGGACTTGTATTATCCCCTCTAAAACTCGAAGCGGATGGAAAAAACAAACACAAGCTGCTGAAAAACTTCTAGAGATTGACTCCTCCTCCACTGATATTGGGCCTCTTAGAGAAATGAAATCCTTGGCGAGGTCAAAGTGATATTACTGCTCTCTCTGAATATTAGAGGGATTGGAGGCACCCTCAAAGTTTCTTCCTTCCGTCTCCTAGTGGATCACACCCGACTTGAGATTATTTTTCTTTAAGAAACCTTGGTCTCGGCCCAAAAAGCAAAGGATTTCTTGCATATTTTCCGACCATCCTGGGCTGTGTGTTCAGTCAACTTCGTGGGTAATTCTGGGGGATTACTATTTTCTTGGGATCCAAACTGTTTTGACCTGATTCCTTATCTTATGGTCGGTGGAATTCTTATTACTGGTAGAAGTTTACTTAATAATCAGGATTTGTCATTACTTAATGTCTATGGCCCTTTCTCGGACAAGGAATTTTTTTGGAACACATTAGAAAACAACGACATTCTCTCCATAAAAAGATTGATTTTGGCAGGGGACCTAAATCTCATCCTTTCATCGACGAAGGCATGGGGGGGGGGGAACACGTTAGAATTGACGATTATTTCAGTGATTTGTTCTTAACAAAAAATCTGGTTGATATAAAACCATCGAAACTGGTTCCTACCTGGAGGAATGGTCACAGTGGACAACAAGCAGTTTCAAGGCGTCTTGATAGGTTTTTGGTTGCAGGGGATCTTATAAATGATATAGGTTTTTACAGGTCTTGGGTCGAATTTCCTTTCATTTCAGACCATGCACCAATATTTTTGTAGCTTGAACTGCTACCTGACTTTAAAATTTATCCCTTCAAGTTCAATGCCCATTGGTTAGAAGACTTGGATTAAAAAAAAATCGTTTTTAAGGTGTGGCATTATTTGGTCTTTCTCACTGAAGAGAACCCGCAAAGACGATTAATCTGGAAACTTTAGGAATTAAAAAGACTTACCAAACGTTGGCATACAGAGAAGATGAAATTCAATAAAGCAAAGATGATTAATATATAAACAGATATTAAAGAGTTCATAATTCTCATGGTAAGAAACCAAACTAATCAAGAAGCATAGTCAATGCTTAGGCAATTGGAAGATCATAGAAATAGAATTCTAAGACAAGAGGAAGATCAATGGCGACTTCAGAGCAAAGCATTATGGCTGGCTAGTGGAGATAGCAACACTACCTTTTTCCATAAATTCGCAAATCATAACAGGGTCAGAAAGCATATATGGGAGATCAATGGAGAAAATGGTGAACCTGTCAATAATACTGATGCATTGAAATCAATAGCAGTCCACCATTTTAAATCATTTTACAAAGAATTGACTAGCACAAACGTAGAGGATCAGTGTAAACTGATTGATCATTATCTTGAAATGATTGAAGATGCAGAAGTAAGGCTACTTTACAGGACGATTACTATGGAGGAGCTAAAAACAGTTCTATTTCACTTCAAAAAAGAAAAGAGCGCGGGCCCAGACGGTTGGACAACCGATTTCTTCATATACTTTTTTGATCTGGTTGGGCAGGATCTCTTAGCGATGGTGGAAGATACAAGAAGATTAGGCTCGATTTTGGGAGGACTTAATTACACCTTTTTGACATTGATTCCTAAGGTGAACAAACCATTATCCTTTGATGATTTTCACCCCATTTCACTTTGCAACTTAGGCTACAAGGTTATATCAAAAATCATAGCCAACCGCATCAAATCATTTCTTTCCAGATCACTCTCCAGTGAATAGATGGGGTTTCTAAAAGGCCGACGTATTCAAGATGCTATTGGCACAGCTCACGAAAGGCTCCATAGTATCAAGATTTTTTTTTTGAAAGCTCTCGTTCTTAAGTTGGACTTAAGGAAAGCCTTCGATAGTGTTGACTGGAAGTTTCTTAGACTGATCCTTCTAAAAATAGGATTGGGGATCCACATGACAAATTGGATAATGTCTTGTGTTTCAACCTCTTCTTTTGTTGTTCTCATTAATGGGGAGGCTACTAATTTTTTCAGAAGTGGCAGGTGTGTTCGACAGGGTTTTCCATTATCCCCTCTACTCTTCATCCTCGTAATGGAAGGTCTCAACAGATTATTAAAACACAGCTTTGAGGAAGGGCTTAACACATGAATTAGAATCTCCAAAGTGACAAAAATCCTTCACATCTTCTTTGTAGATGATGTTCTTATTCTGTCCAAGCCAGATCTGATGGAATGGAAGGTGATTGACATTATTATAAATCTAATTTGCAAAGCCTTGGGGATCCTGGTCAATACAAATAAATCTACTGTTGTTTTTGAAGGCATCTTAGAAGAATATTTGACCCATTTTAAAACACTCTTGCCTTACAATTTTAACGCTCTCTCACTCGGGTTCCGCTATCTAGGATATTACCTTAAGACTAATATCCATCGCTCTGCTAATTGGGATTAGATGATAGATAAATTCTCAAACAAAATAAAGGCTTGGTGCAACATATATCTTTCTCTTGGAGGCAGATATATTCTGGTTAAAACTGTTTTGGAAGCACAAACAATTTACTAGATGAAAATTGAAGCATTATCTCGTACAATCTTAAATAAACTGAGAACTTTGATGTTCCAGTTTCTTTGGAAAGGTCAGTCAAATTCTCATCATTTCCACCTCTGTAGCTGGGAGGTCCTCTCCAGGGAAAAAAAAATGGTGGGTGGGGATTGCGTAATCTCTCTCATTTCAATCTTTCTTTGAATGCCATTACCCTATGGAGATTCTTAACTCAACCTAACATCCGACAACAGATTATTCGGGATAAGAATCTAAAGAATGTCTCACTAATAAATTGGATCAGAAGACCCTTTCATCTTAGCAATTCATCCTTGAAGATCTGGTCATGCCTCACACGTGCGCTACCCTCCATCATACATTGGCTCAGTTGGTGTCCTGGAACTGGTCAACAAATCATTGTAGGATGCGACAAGATTCTTGACATTGGAGATGCCTCCTTTATTTCTGAAGATCTACTATACCGATTTAATCAGAACCAGATCACTACTCTTGCTCACGCTTCTCTGAGGAGAGATCCACTTACCCTTGCAGAGGTGTGGCGTAGCAGCTCAGAGCTGGAAATTTCGGGCGATCTTGGTAAAGAATGGGATTTCTTCACACATGCGTTGAGTGGGGTGGGAATTTATTTCCAGAATGAGTCCAAGGATGTACTGATCTGGACTGGAGGAAACACATTTGGCAACATGACTGTTAAAAATTTCTATAATGCCATCTGAACTACCCACGGATTACCGAACTGGATTGGTTGGAGGGTCAAAGTCTGGAAATGGAAATTGCAACTAAAAATCATTCCTTTATTCTGGATGGCAACAAAAAACAAGATACTCTCGTGGGACGTCCTGTAGAAAAAAGGATGGAATGGCCTGGGCTATTGCATTCTCTACAGAGAATCCGAGGAGGATATTAACCACTTATTCATTCACTTCAAATTCATTAAGTCAATTTGGGTGATGTGCTCCCACTTCCTCAATTCTTCCTGATCCTGGAGCGGCAACACCATCAATGAATGCATGGATTCGTGGCTATTATGCAAGGCAACTTCAAAGAAGCTCCCAATACTACTGAGCTATTTTACTTGGAACGAACGCAACAAGGCACTATTCGAAAGGCGATCTCCCTCACGATGGGATGTGGCGCACATGACACTTGGCGCTCTTACTAAATCTCACACAGTCAAATATTCTCAGGTTTTGAGAGTGAGTCCAATTATTCATTTAATTGGATATTCACTGGATTTCTTTGATGGGGCTTCAATTGAAGGTCATTCAAAGGTGTGGGGCAGGGGGTACATTAAAATTGATTGAAGGTCCAATTATTAATTTGTTTTTTAACTATGGCGAAGGTTCAAACACTAAAGTAGAATTAGTGGGCACATGGGCTTCTCTCACCATTGCAAGGATCCTGGAAATTAAGCTTGTTCAGATTTTGGGAGACTCAAAAACAATTATTGAGTGGCTGAATCATAAAGACAATCTTCAAGAAACCAATATCAAGGGTTGGAAAAACAGAATTCAGATGTAGGTATCAACTTTCCAAGATATTAACTTCCAACAAATCTATAGAGAATTCAATGTAGAAGATGATCTATTATCTAAGAAGGGATTAACAACGACGAGAGGAAGACTCACTTACTACTAGTAGGATGGACATCATATCAATTTTTTTTAAAAATCTCCTTCCCTTTTCTGTTTCGAGACGATCCTGCTTTTGTTTTATTTTGGGCCAGCCCCATTTTCTGGTGATCCTCTTCAACTCTTAGCAAGATCTTCCTTTAATATCGAGTCATTTTTTGACTCTTAGGATAGTTATAGCTGAGTTTCTTTTTGTATATCTTGAGAGGAGATACTCCCTGTTTGATCCAGTTTTCATTTTTTTTACTTTCTTTGGACCTAGTGACGTAACAAATTATATTATCTAATATAATGTGATAATTTTCATCTGAAAAAAAAATCTTTTCAACAACTAATTTTTTTTCCAATCTAATTGTATATGTTCATTATTAATATAAATCCAACCCAATCATACTACATATTTTTAAACAATTCATTAAAGAAAACATAAATATTCCTAATGTGAGTGTGTAGGTTTCCACCGTTAGTCATAATAATAGCTAAAAATTTGTTGATAAAATTGTGTGAGAGTTTATAGACGTTTTATAAACTCTCACAGTTTTATCCAGAAAGTTTAAGCTACTAAAAATATTCCTATACAGTTACATTTGTGTTTTTATAGTGCCAATATAATTAGACTGTGTTTCATTAAGGAAAACATAAATATTGCTATGAAGTTGTGGTTGTACTTTTATAGTGCCAATCCAATCAGACTACAAATTCTTAAACTATTCATTGGACAAAAGAAAAATATTCCTTTGGAATTGCTATTGTTCTTTTATAGTTTTCTTTGAGCTTGATAGGAGATACTTGAACAACGTCAATCCTTTGCACCACTAGGGAAAATTGCTAGTTACTTTATGAGTCTCATATGATCACCATTATGAAGATATATTTAGGAAATTTTAATTAGTTAGCCTTGTGGTGTCTTCAATTTTTGTGTATGCACAACCTCTGTTCACATATATTCATGGTCCTCTCCCCACTAATTTGAATATAGTTATCATCACAAGTGGAGGTTATATTGCACTACATTATGCATCATATTTCCATATATTCCCCCAATTTGAATCATAAGTGAAGGTTATATTACACTACACTATGCATCATATTTTCATCTTTGTTGATCACATGTATATCTAAATTGAATATGAGTTAAATTAGAGAGATAAATTTTTTTGTATTATTATTTGTTGCAATTGTTATTTTTCTCTTATTTATTTTATTATATCACATGCACATATATCCTTTCACTTACCACAAGTTGGGGTTTGACTGGTTAGTCAAGAGGGGGTGATGATATTCCTCCCTAAGGTTGTGGTATGATTAATCTTATGAAATACTGTTGTTTTCATGGCCCCTAAGTTAGGCCAGGAGTGGCATTAGCCACAAAATGTGACATGGTTTCCCACTTCAGCTTGATAAGTGATGGATGTTCAATACTTAGGTTGATAGGAAGTAACTCACCAATTCCTCTATATATCCTTTCACTTGACTTGCTTCATGTAATTACTCTAAACTTGCAACCTTGGGTAAATTCTATGTTGTTCATTTTGATGTTATTATTTTGTTTCCAATTTGATAAGGTATGATTTCAATTTGTTGGTGAAAACAACCAAGTCGAGATAAATTATATTAGGGTGTAAAGACATGTATAGATGAATGTTTGATGATCAATATTCTTAGACCTAAGTGATTCTAGTTGAAAGATAGGAAGTTAAGTTACTTGAGCCAACATTGTGTGTACATGAATTGGAGGTCAAAGGACATCAAACATGCTTGGACAACATGAGACTCATCAAGGCGTACCGTGATCAGGTTTCGTTTGTTTGGTTTGATTTTTCGATTGATTTTTTGCGCATGACATGACTCATATTCCAAAGAGAGTCTAAACAATATAGAGAGTCAAGGAGTTCAATGCTATAATGTTTTACATGGATTTTGAAGTGTCAAAATAAATTACAACCCTTTTATAACAAGGATCAGGTAGTGATAGTAATGTAATGTATTGACACATGTAAGTGATCAATAATAGATGGGATTGGTTATGGATTTATCTCTTATTGGGCCTCAACCCACACATAAAATAGGGGGTGAAAAGGAGGAGATTAAGTTTGGTTCATTGTTTTGGAAATGATGGGGATAAGGAGATTTTATACCATGGAAATGATCCTCAAGTTGAGAGGGAGTGCAATAGAGGACACTTGAGGACACTCCTAAAGGGAAATAATCACAACACTTATTGTTGTTTTAGGATAAATTTGAGGTGTAAAATGGGCATCCTAATGAAAATAATAAAATACAAGTTAGGAATTTTGGAGGGAAAAAAATAAAGCTATTTTTTCATGTATTTTCAATTTATCCCCTTATAGATTTATTGAAAGTATCAAGTGTAGGTACTTGTTGAATGAAAAATTTATTTCACATCCAATGAGTACGTACACTTGATAATTTTAATAAATCTACCATGAGACAATATGAACATATGATAGGTTTATTAAAAGTATGGTGTCTAGGCACTCATTGGATGCATAGTTATATTCCACATCCAATTAGTAAACCTATAAGGAGAAAAATTGAAAATATGTGAAAAATGGTAGTTTTTTTTCATTCCCTCCAAAACTATTCACATATGGGGTTGACATCATCATCTTAAATCCTATTGGTTGAAAATAAGCATTTTTTTAATATTCCTTTTAAAGGAAAATTTCATAAGATGTCCTTTTTAGACCTTAAGTTTACCCTAATGAAGGAAAATGCTCACTTTTGATGGATTGGAAATGGGTATTGTTACCACACAATCTTGCACCAAGTGAAAATCCCACATAAGGAACTAAGATAAGTGGAACATGGAATATGTCACCATTGTCACCTATGCAACAACTTCCCTCTCTTTAGTGAAGGAATAATAACCACCACAAGGGAGACTTCCCTAGTAGCCTCTAAGAATCCCTAGGCAAGACATAATCAAGTCTAGGGCCCCCTGGGGTGACTACTCACACTACCACCAAGACAAAGATAAGAAAGTTGAACAAGAGGTGGTGGGATAAAACTATTTCCAGATTTAGAATGTAGATGATTTAAGCCTAGAAGGGAGGCTTTCTAAGTCAAGTATGAGTTGAGTAGGGTCCCTAAACACTAGAAATAAAGAAAATTTCTAAGGCTGAAATGAAACTAGCAAGTAATATATGAAATAATAACAATAAGAAAATTATTACAGAAGTAAAATAAATGGTCTCTAATAGTATAGATATTGTTTTCAACGGTAAAACATGTAATTTTCAGCATTAATAAATGTATGACAACAATAATTCAGTCAATTTTCAGAAACAATAAATTTATGACAACAACAAAATAGTCAATTTTTTAGGAGTAAAAAGATATCCCTTTCATCATAAAATGATCCAGTAAATTATAGGGCTCAATAGTAGTTTAAATTAGGGTTTTATTTACCAACAACAAAAAAAATCATCAGTAAAAATAAACCCTAGACATTTTTCCTTAGATGACTGTAATAAGACTTCATAAAATTAAATTAGGGTTTCAACAATAAATTTTAGGTCAATAGTATGCATAAACACCCTAGACGTGTTGGTTTCTCTGGCTGAAATGTAGTTTTGCAGCAAATAAACCCTAAAACTAACCCTAAAGTAGTAACTTTTAGCAATAAAGAATGACTATTATGGAGAAAAAGACCAGTGCCTACTATTTTGGGCATATGGGTTCAAAAATAAGTCCTTTGAGAGAATGGAGTGCATAATTTTAGGGTGAGTCTTAGAGGTTGTTCACTACATACCGTAGGCATTCCTCATAAAATGTTGGGGGGATGATACAAGGGAAGGTTCCTCCACTAGTAAACCTTCCAAGGATTTTCACAAGAAGGGTTTGTTCAAAAACGATCCAAGAGGATGAATAATCACCACTTGAGAACAACATCAACCTAAATATGCATAATCAAACAAATCCACAAGATGAAAAGAGAACACTTACTCAAAACATCTTCCATCCATCAAAATCCTATTTTCCATGTCATCTAAGTAGTAAGAGATCCACAAGCATTAGCTCCTAAAGAAATCGCCCTAGTTAATCATCCATAGCATTCTTCATGAAATAGATAAGCATAAGTAGATAAGTAGTGATAAATCTCCACAAGTAGAAATAATTTGAAAGTGAGAAGTGCTTCTCTTATTTATATGAGAGATCTAACACCCTTCTCACAGAATATAAGCCCCAAAAACATAAAATAATGCCTTAATCTCTCATAAACCCTAGAGATAAGGAAAAAAAACATAAATAATCCATGATACAAGACTGGATAGTTCTCTAATACCCCCAACAATGCCTCCAAGATGAAGCAACCTAGATAAAAGATGAAATTGTCCCACTCAAAACGACCCTAGACCTCATGTGCGTGGCCTCAAAAGCGGACGATTCACTCCAAAAGGAGAAACCATGCTCCAAAAATTGAAATGTTGCAATGAAAGGGTGTAAAGTTTCATCTCCAAGGGTGCCTCAAATATTCTAAAAGGTGTGATGTCATTAAAAGGTGCCATGTCATCCTCAAGGAACCTCAATATATCATCGAAGTGTCTAATCATCATAAAGGTGCAACAACCATCCTACAAGTAAAATGTGTCATCATCAAAGGGTAACGTCCCATCATCAAAGGGTGGCATCATGCATGGATGTCAAATTGGAGTGAAACTCGCACATATAATCTAGCTAACAAAAATGAACACAAAACTTGTAAAGTTGAGAGAAGAAGAGAAGAACTGGAGAGAAATAATGAAAAAAATGTATTCCACACTAATCCACACTCAAAGAGTGAATAATTTAAAATAGATATAATCTACATGCTCAAAATAATGTGCCAAAATATTCTTATAGAGAGACGTGGAAACACATTGACAGAAACATGAGTGAACTACCACCTAGTCCTAGTTAATCGACCATGCAATCATCAATTAAATGACTCACACAAGTGGAGTGGAGATAATCTCATGCATGCACATGTGGTGCACCCTTATAGCCTCATGCATTTTAAGTGTGCTATCCTAGTGATGATCCCAAAGTGAGCGCGTCCTCCTGGTGATGATCCCAAGGTCAACATGCAACACTTGGTGATAATATTGAGGTTGCCATGCGAGACTTGACTCCACTAGTCTAATTTAAGTACAATTGAGTAATGACTGAAGAGGATGTGGCACCCTCATCTAGGGGGGAATATTTCAAAGCAAGGGATGCCCTCAATGTGGACTAATGGACATACGAAAATAAATACTAGGTGGGCGTGTAATATCTCCAATACCCCCTGAAGTACTACTAGGGAGTAGACAATAAATGGGTCCTGGAANAATATTGAGGTTGCCATGCGAGACTTGACTCCACTAGTCTAATTTAAGTACAATTGAGTAATGACTGAAGAGGATGTGGCACCCTCATCTAGGGGGGAATATTTCAAAGCAAGGGATGCCCTCAATGTGGACTAATGGACATAGGAAAATAAATACTAGGTGGGCGTGTAATATCTCCAATACCCCCTG
>SNQJ01S0009082.1:127197-156028 GCA_010110895.2 Picea sitchensis
TACAATGCTGAATAGGACTGCTTCCTTGCAGTTGAGTTCTTCATTCTAAGGGGACCTCACAAATGTACTGGTTTCTACTCAATGAAGTTTTTGTTGAAGATGTAGATGTCTGTATGGATCTGATGAAGTAAATGCGCCAGTGAGATTTATGTATCTATCCACTTTCTCTGATTGCAAGGAATAGGATCCAAATCCCCTCCATTCATGGAAATTTTCCAATACAAAATCCCTTCATTCTCTGCAAAGGCTGAAGTGACGGATGGCAGAACAATATAGCAATGCATGTGAATTATTGGTTATGTGGATGTGAGAGCATGTGGATATCCCTAAAATTGGGATCTCGTCTTTATAGGATCAACATGGTCACCGACTTTCGATAGGACGGATTGTGCCCATTTTGACCTTGTTTCTATATTGGCACATGCATTCTCATGTACTTCTAAATTTGATTTGAAATCTGTTTTGAGTGGAAGGATGCATCATATTTTCAATATGCTTTAGGAGGAAGTTGAGAAGCTTGTTCTTTTGATGGATTTTCTATGGGATTTGTCTTGGAATTCTTCGGCATGCATTATTCATGATCATCCTTTTTACCAAATGGGACCTCCAATTTGGTCCATACTTTGTCTGGAGTTGAGAGTGATTCAACATGGAATTGTATTCCAGGAGAAACAATCAAGCAGATAAGTACGAAAGCCATATCTTTTCTATTGAGAAAATTAGATTTCTCATCAGCGGAAGTGGGCTTTGTTTCTGTTTCCATATTTATTCGATATAGACCTCTACAACTGAGGTGAAACCAAATCTTTGGCTTCTAATCGAAGTAATTGTATGGCGTAAGAAATGCTAATGGTGGAAATTTCATTCTTTGTAGTTGCTTAAATATTTTGTACCTACAAATGATTGTTTGTGCACCTTATTCCTTGCACATGTGGCCTTTGATACCATGTGAAATTGGAGTGAAACCTGCATAGAGAATCTAGCTAGCAACAATGAATAGAAAACTTTCAAATTTGAGAGAAGACGAGAAGAATTGGAGAGAAATAATGAAAAAATCGTATTCCACACTCAAAGAGTGAATAATTTACAATAGATATAAACTACATGCTCAAACTAATGTGCCATAGTATTATTCTAGAGAAATGTGGACACACACTAACATAAACTGGAGTGAATTTCCACCTAGTACTAGTTAATTGGCCATGAAATCATCAATTAACTGGCTCACACAAGTGGAGTGGAGAGAATCTCATGCATGCACATGTGGTGTTCCCTCCTAGCCTCATGCATGTCAATTTTTCCCTCCTGGTGACGATCCCAAGATGAGTGCACCCTCCTAATGATGATACCAAGGTTAGCATGCAACACTTGGTTATAATACCTAAGTTTCCATGCGAGACTTCACTCCACTAGTCTAACTGAAGTACACTTGAGTAATGATTGAAGAGGATGTGGCACCCTCATCTAGGGGAAAATATCTCAGACCAAGGGACTCCCTCAACACAGGAAAAAAAATACTAGGTAGGTGTGTAAAATCTCCAATAATGGAAAGGTGCCACATCATCTCTCCAAGTGAAACGTTCTGAAAAAAAGGCCCATCGTCCTCCTCAAAGGGTAAAATGTCCCATCAATCAATCATCCTCTCAATGGAATGTCCCATCATCATTGACCTCAAGGACATGTACACATGTGCTAGGGGGGTCTCTGGATTGAAGCCATGTGATCAAAACCTTCAACGTCCTCCTAGAGTGCCAAATATCCTCCCTCAAATGATGGGGACGACCTCCATACAAGTGGGGTAATAACCCCTCAATCATCCTCCAAAGGATCCAAGTGTCATCAATCATGTGTAATCATCATCCAAGGAGGGGGCTCATGTGCTCCAAGAGACATCATGAAGACCATAGTCAAAATACACGCTCCAAACACACCATATAAAGTCAATCATGTTAATATAAAAGCCATTAGATAAATCTCACATAGTATCCTCTTTAAACTTCATGCTGGCTTACAAAATTATGCAGTTTTCCAAGTCTAGGTATGGGAGGGTCATTATTAATCCATATTAGGTGTGCCGGTACCTAGACCAAGAGGTATGTCCCAGGAAAACCCATCAAGGGGTATGTGCAATGATAGTGGTATGGATTGGGGTTTACTTCATGGGGTGGATGTCATTGACATTCAACCTGCCATGTATAATGTTCATCCTCATGAGCATCTTTGTAGAGGGAGTGAGTATGCAACGAGTTACCCTTTCCTCGGTATTGTGTCATTCCAAACCCCTGCTTTCCTTTTCTTTATAGATTTAACCTTTTTTGGATTTTGAAATTTGATTGCTAAGTCCTTTAATAAGATATTCATTCATTGCATAGGACTTGAGGTGATGGCCTCTTAGCGAGGGGGTAGAGCTCATTCTTATTCTTTTTATTTGATTTTTAATACTTTTCTTTTCTTATTTTTTTCTTTTCCTGCATTTTGAATTGGGGCTTTTGCTCTTTCTATGTCTCTTTTTTTTATAAAGTTGCATCAACCTCAGTCTTTCTAGCCCCTTTTTCTTATGGGATTATGAGGCACATACCTTTTTGGGGTATATGTAACACCCAACCCAAAATAAAGGACAATAGATAGGTGATAGATGGAATATGTCATTTATGGTAATGGATATGGATGCACTACCCCCAGTAGTACAAATTTTCCCAAGCATGACAACACTTGACTAGAAAATGATAATGACCACCAAGGCAAAAATCATAACTCCAAAGCATCATGATTCATTATCCAAATCAACCCATGATCACCATTTTAATGCTGCAAGTATTAAAATTATCACTCGATATGAAGTGCCAGAATGATGTACCTCAGTGTATAAATGCACCATATCATATGAGTGAGTGAAATGAGCATTGATGGGAGGCATCTATGTGAAACTATTTGTGGAGTGTTCGAAATGACATCATCGGATATGCTATTTGAAATGTGGATCATTGAGAAAAAAATTATCCTCTAGTTACCCCTAGAAGTGAGGGGGTAACAAGTACCTTGGCATCAACTAAAACATTTGTGATACAAACTAAATTTCCAATGTGTAAGATGAGGAAGAATACTAGGTGAAGGAATTCCTTACAACATTGAGAGATAATACATATATGTTTGATACAAAGTCCCCCCCAAACCAAATCTAGGATAAAAAAACACTGAAAATCAAATTTGAGAAAGCACTCAAATTATTATGAGATGCCAATGAAATGGATATGAGATACAACTTGAATAGGAGCGGGCATAAATTTTCCATTGATTTTTGAGGACAAGTGGATGGGTTTCGAGGAAAAATATTGGAAGGAAATTTCAAGTTTTTAGGTAACAAGATGACAAGGATATGAAAATGTTAATTTTTTTTTTCTAAAAAATAAGAAATAAAAAATTATAAGCATAGATTCTTAAAAATAGGGTTATAATACATCTCAATAACAATATAAATTCTTAATCCCTAAGGGTTAGATTGATTGGTATATTCTCTTGTGTGATAGTTCATGGAGATCTTGAGATCAAATCTCATTGACTCCTTTATGTTTACTAGTCAATATTTTGGTTGGTCATTACTACCGTCCTCCATTTGAGAGACTAGAGAAGAGGGGGAAATTCGAAGTGTTCGACAACAAAGGTATTCCAATAGGGGACGAACACCTTCAGTAAACACTCACACAACCATATCAAATATCAACACACCGATGTTTTGACGTGGTAAAACCCCTATGGGGAAACATCCACGACCCCAACCAATGCGACCACTTGGAGCAGTTTATTAATGCAAAAGAAAAATATTACAAAGAGAGTTTACAAGAGAGTTTCTCACAATTGATCATCAAAAAATGACCCTCCATCTCTTTAAATAGAGATCATGGACCAATCGAGTGTTAAGCCACAGATTAATGGCCGTTAAGATCAAGGAGAATATGAACCTTCAGATCACTCTATGTGGGAACATATTGTGATCGTTGGATTTCCTAACTACAATGCATACTAATGCATACTAAAGAAACACACTAAGAAACACACTTTTACCTAATGACACATTAGACCAAGTAGATCTTAACTAACTCTTAAGTGTTTAAATATCCTAACATCCCCCCTTAAGAAAAACTTGGGATATGATTGAATGATTTACAATAGTGACACAATAGGATAAGGAAGGAGGAATTAGAGCCTATCCCCCCTTAATGACAACTTCCTAAACTCCTAACATAGATTGAAGTTTGGAAAACTTCGCTTTTGTAAGAGACTTTGTGAAAATGTTTGCAACTTGATCTTCTGTAGGGAAAAAGAGCACTTCAATAACTTGATCATGAATGATATTTCTGATGAAGTGCATGTGTAGCTCGATGTGCTTGCTGCGTTGATGTTGAGTTGGGTCTTTGGCAAGCTTGATGGCACTTTGATTGTTGCACCAAAGGCTGGTCGGATGTTGCTTCTCGAATCCAAACTCTGCAAGGATCTGTCGAAGCCACAAGGATTCTTGACTTGCATTTACTACTACTTAGTACTTTGCTTTTGCTGAAGAAAGTGCTATAGACTGTTGTTTGTTACGGGCCCAAGTGACAGATCCTGAACCAAGGTTGAAAACCTAACATGCGGTAGATTTCCAATCATCAGGGTCACCGGCCCAATCTGAATCAGTGAAACCAACCAATAAAGGAGTCCCCCCTGAACTGTAATGTATCCTGAACTGAACTATACCACAAACATAGCGAAGTATCCTTTTAGCTACTTTCCAATGGATTTCATGGGGTGTTTACATATACCAGGAAACAAGACCAACAACAAAGGAAAGATTAGGACGGGTATGAGTCAAGTATAAGATGCTACCAACTAACTGACAGTATAGGGTGGCATCAACTTCGAGAGAAGTACAAGTGGAAGTAAGCTTGACTCCAGACTGGAAGGGAGAAGGGGCTGGTTTACAATCATCCATGTGAAAGCGACGAAGAAGGTCACAAACATACTTAGACTGGGAAAGAAAAATTCCTTCATTGGTTTGCAAAACTTAGAGGCCAAGGAAATAGTGCAAAAAACCTAAGTCTGTCATTTCAAATTTCTTATTAAGGCTGGTTTTCACATGGTTTAAAAGTTTTGAGTCACTACCAGTAAGGATAAGGTCATCAACATAAATGACACATATTATGAGATGGATTCCTACTTTCTTGGTATATACATTAGGATCATAATGACATCTAGAGAATCTGGTGTTAATAAGAAAGTTGTCCATTTTGGCATCCCAAGCTCAGGGAGCTTTCTTAAGATCATAAAGAGAATTCGTAAGGTGACAAACAAGGCTAGAGTCATTCTGGACATATGAAGGAGGTTGTTCAATGTAGATTTTTTCTTGCAAATCTCCGTGCAAGAAGGCAGATTTAACATCCATCTGATGGACCTCCCATTTATGTGAGGCAACAAGAGCAAGAACAAGGCGGATGGAATTCATTTTGGCTACAGGGGAAAATGTTTCATTATAGTCAATTCCTTCAACTTGGGAAAATCCTTTGGCAACTAACCGAGCTTTGTGTCTTTCAACACTTTCATCTGATGCATACTTAGTTCCGTAGACCCATTTACATCTGACAAGTTTTCTTCCTTTTGGAAGAGGTACAAGATCCCAAGTATCGTGTGCCATTAAAGAACAATTCTCTTCATTCATTGTTGTATCCCAATCTGGATGACCTAAATCTTCTGCAAATGTCTCTGGATCATGAGTCTCAGAAACTTGAGCCAAAAGAGAAGAGGCTCGCTGGAACTGTGAATGCGTTCCACGCTGATATGAAGGATCACCGACAAGACCACCCACTGCTTCTCATGTTGAACAAACCCATTTAGGAAGCAAAGGAGATGGTTCAGGTTTAGGTTCAAAGGACTCATCTAGAGGAAGGTGAGCAGACGGAGGTGGATTTTCATCCTCACTGTCATCATCTGAAGAAGAAACCAGAATAGAAACAGAAGAAGGCACAAACGCCGAAGATGGATGGCAACCTGTTGACGGACGAAATTGACCGTCCGTCAACTCGAAGAGCGAGTCCGGTCCGGGGTTGTCTAAATAACCCAAGCCGTTTGTTGTAACCCGTTCTGACGGGTTTAATGGCTCCGTTAGCCAATCTAAGAATCCTAAAAGAAATGAATAAACGAGAGAAACAACTACCTAATTACTAAACACTACATATATATGTACATATGTTCTAATGTAACTGTAGTAGTTGTATTTAAGCAGAAGATATACAAGTCTTGTTTATTTACATGATTTACAAGATGCAAGTTTTAATCGAAACTTACAAAAATCAATGGAAAAATGATTGTTTCTGGGAAGCAGATAAAGAAAGGACATAAAAATATTTATTGTTTTTCTTTTATAGATTTAAAGAATCTTGCAAAAAAGTTAATGAAACATGAGCATGTGGATAGTCAAAGCTGAACCATACATTCTAGTTTCAATGATATGTAAATGACAGAAAAATACAAAGAAGCTATCCTGTCAGTGAATTAGTAAGGTGTATCCAAACATCTGCATGAGTGGTGAACATCCAACTGCCATGTCCAAGAGAGAAATATGCAATGAACCTTATGACTATTCTAAATAAATTCAGAACATGTATTGGCAGCTTAGGTTTTAATGACAGAAAATGAAACACAAACATAAACTTGTGATCTCATAATTATACATGATTACAACAAGATAAATCTGGAAGCAATCTATGCATTTTATCATTCAATTTAAAACTCAAAGATAAATCCCATTATTTAAATCGAAGATATAATCACAACATTTGTATTTTGATGAAGCAAATGATAGATGGTATTTATAATATAAACCTCCTACATATCATAAATCATTTAATCTAAAGATATCAGACCTGCAAATGTAACATGATTAAAAAAATAAAAAAATAATAACATTATAAATAAAAAGCTAAAGCCAAAATGCATATATGCCGTTCTATTAAGTTTTTGGAATCACTTGTCCATTCTGTAGTCCTTGAAGAATTTTTTTGGATAATAGACTTTAAAGATTGAAAAAATTAATACATAAATGATAATAATTAACCATGTATTGATAAACAAGACTAAAGCTATTTAAATCAATGCATAGTCAATTATTCAAAGAATATGAATATATTATAATGAAAATAAAACCATTTTACTTACAGGACAAAAGACATTAAGCAACCTGGAATTCTATATTCTTCTTTAAAAATATTCGTCCATTCTCCCAAAGATTCCAACCATCCATTACTCCATTTGAAAAGAAATAAAAAGTTTACAAAAACAATAATATACAAAAGAGAAAGGATTAAAATCCTCCTCCCCAATTCTTCCATCCCCTTGGATCTGATCTTTCTCATATATTTATAAAATGAATGAACAGTCTGGGCGTCACTATTAATTTCCGTCACCTGAAATTTTCCTTTAAACGAGACCCAAATATCTCTCAAATCGTGCATTTGTTTGGGAAAATATCCATGCGGAAGGTAAATGGGTCCATTTGGGTTCTGAGTTTTCAACTGTTTCTTCTAATTCCTCACGGTTTGGTTGCAATCAGTTCTGCAAAATCGTCTGTCTGATCTTGACGCCTTTCCAAATTTTATCTGTTGTTGCTCATAAAATTATTTGTAGCAATCCAAAATTATTTTTGGATCAATCATCTTGAACGTATTTGGATAATAAAATCAATCCATGATCAGATCCGTATCAAATATTTGATAATAGAAACCTGTGAAACAAAAAGAAACCTAAATTAATAATCTAAAAATTGTGAATAAAACAAAATCTAGAAAAATAAAAAAATGAATTTAAACTAACTATAACTTATAAACAAACATTATTTATAATTTTTTTTCAAATATGATCTAGAAGATTCAAGTTAGTGAAGAAAAAAATATTAATTTTAGTTTTTTACAAAATCAAACAAATGATAGATAATTATTTGATTATTATTATTTTGAAATGAGATGCAAAATGAAAAAAGAATGTAATTAATTAATATCACCAAATGATTTCATGAAAATGAGAAACCAACCAAGATATTATTTGATGAAGTATTGAACACATTATTCAAAATAGTCAAACTTGCTAATAAGAAAAATAATGAACACATAATTATAATTTAAACGAAAGTAAACATTTGATAAAAATTAACGTTTTTGTTTAAATTGAGATTTTTGTGTTCGTTTCTAACTTTTGACATATACTCTTGTAATAAATGTTTCATACTATAGTGAATGTCTTAAGTTTGTCTCAAAGCAAGCCAAGGCATGGAACTATTTGAAAATGTTGATTTTGTAGCTCATTATAATTATCAAGATTCTAATAGGGGCCCTTTAAATTTTGTAAAAATATAGGGGGAGTTGTTGGGGCCCAACACAACCCGAAGAAGGAAAATCGCCGAATTAGGCTTGTAGGCCAAGAGATTTTCATCAAATTTAACATCTCTTATAATAATAATTTCATTACAATGTGATTGAAGAAGTCTATAACCTTTGACATCTTCAGAATAACGAACAAATATACACTTCTCACTTTTAGACTGCAATGCTTTCCTTTTCTCATCAGAAATGTGAGCCCATGCTACACTACCAAATACACGGAAGTGACTTACATTTGGTTTAATTTTAGTCCAAGCTTCTTCCAGTGTTATATTTTTAAGAGCCTTTGTGGGAGTGCGATTTACTATGTAATTTTCATAGTTGATTGCTTCCACCCAATACTTTAGACTTAATCCCTTAGATTAGATCATACAATTAGCCATTTCTTTTAATGTGTAGTTTTTTCTTTTAGCAACAACATTTTGTTGTGGTGTATATGGAACAATGTGTTGCATTTGGATGCCTTGTGTAGTGCAGTAACTTGTAAAATTATTGTTCACATATTCACCTCCATTATCTGTTCTTATCCTTTGAATTTGATGTCCAGATTTCTTTTCTACAAGGGCCTTGTAAGCCAAAAACTCGTCAAAAACTTCGCTCGTAATTTTTAAGAAGCAAACCCAAGTACGTCTGGAAAAGTCATCAATGAAAGTTAAGAAATACTTGCACCCAAAAAAATAAGGAGTAGAAAGTGGACCACACAAATCACCGTGAACAAGCTACAAAGGGCCCGAGGCGTGCCATGATGCATGTTTTTCAAAACTATCCTGATGATGTTTGCCGAGAAAACAACCGACACAAACACCATCTTTGCATGAAATAGGAGGAAGACTAGTCACCATCTGTTGATTACATAGATTCTGCAATGAGAGACAATTTAGATGACCAAACCGCTCATGCCAAAGTTTGCTCAAGTAATCACTATGAGCAACAAAAACTGAAGAAAAAGATGATGACCCAAAGTTGTCAAACTTGTACAACCTGGTAATATCATCAACAATTCCAGTTGCAAGAACATGCTTATGATATTTTAGATCATTGATTACAACTTGTTGAGGTGAAAACTAAGGCTTTGTTGGAGGTACTTATAGTGCTAATAACTCCAAGTTGTATAAGCTTATTTTCCTCTCTAATCAAAGAAACACAAAAGGACGCAAGAGTGGGTTTTTGATAACCTTTCCCTAGAGCCTCTCTCATGGCATAAAAGGTAGATACAAAAACACAATATGTACTACCTAGCTTAGAAAGAATAAGATAGATGCATCACTCTTCCTCCATTTTTATCTCACATTCTTCACATAAAATTATGAGTGTTTTAAACTTAGATAGATAGTCTCCAAGGAAAGAAAAATCATTTGGACTTAAGGTTAGTACTTGATTTTCTAACTGTTGTGCTCGAATAATATTGAGTTTACCAAACACAGATTCAATCTTTTTCCAAGCTTCATCGGGGTCATCAATTTATTTAAGGTGGAATCTTAAATCATGAGAGATGGACATTCCGATTAGTCTACGTGCTTCGTCACTCCTATTAGCCCATTTGACTTTCTTATCAACATCAGTGGGTTCTTTTTCATTTCCCAAGGTAATCCAGTACAAGCCTTTACTTAATAAATCCTCCATATGAGATTTCCATTGGAAGTAGTTGGTGCTAGTAAGCAAAAGATTACTGGAAGAAGCCATATTAAATATGTAGATAATGTGTATTTAAAAACTGAAACTGATGATTTGGATGGAAATATCTCGAAAAATTATACGGTTTTAAAAAAAAACGACAGTAAAAACGAACTTCAGATGTCAAAGTTATGCCCTTTTAAAAAAAAACATAAACGATAACCAAAAGACCACGTGTTGGTGTAAGTTGCTTTATGAAGTGAACCACTTTTATAAAGAGAAGTGGGGATCACTTTTACAATGAAGTTTCTTTATAAAAGAAAAGATGCATGCAAAAAAAATAACTCTAAAATAAAATATTAAATCTATTTATAATGATTCACTTTTATACTTGAAGTGAAATACACTTTACAATTTGAGCATGAATTTTTTCAACAAAAGTAACAAAAAGAGAGACTCAAACTCAATACCTCTTACTTAATAAGGAAAATTTAAACCAAATGGTCTAGCAAAACATATTGTATTGTTTAACAAGATGATCGGGGTTGTTGTTGTTGTTGTTGTTGACGGCCTTGGAGAACATGCTAAAAAAAAACTATTTTCACACAAGAAAAAAATTCGCTTCTCGATGACAACAAGGGTTAGATCTCGATTGGCTTACCCAAAAGATGCACCTTTTCCTATCTATTTTTGATTTTCCGAGATCACACAGGGCGCGGGGCAAAGAGAATACACAGATATAAAAGAGTAGCAATCTGGAAACAAATAATAGAAAACCGAAATAAAACCAAAACAATACTCTGCAAAAATTTAAAAAATGCGTATTTAGGCTTTATACCTCCAGATATGACTGAAATGGCTGTATCTTGGGCAAACATAAACCTTTTCGAGTGAAATGAGCGCTCCAGACACAATAAAATAGTTCTCTCAGCCCATAAATGTACGAAAATGACAGAAAATGGAGATGAGGCAACTCAGCTTCACGATCTCGACCTACAACAGGAGCGGGTCTTCAAAGAGGCTCTGATACCATGTTCGACAACACAGGTAATCCAACAGAGGATGAACACATTCGATAACCACTCACACAACCAAATCAAATATCAACACACCGATGCTTTGACGTGGTAAAACCTGTACGGGGAAACATCCACGGCCCCAGCTTACGCGACCACTTGGAGCATTTCATTAATGAAAAATAAAAAGATTACATAGAGATTTTACAAGAGAGTTTCTCACAATCGATCATCGACAAGTGACCCTCCATGCTCTTTAAATAGAGATCATGGACCAATCGGGTGTTAAGCTATGGATCAATGACAGTTAAGATCGAGGAGAATATGAACCGTCGGATCACTTTATGTCGAGAACATATCGTGACCGTTGGATTTACTAACTACAAATGCATCCTAATGCATAATAAATAAACACACTTTTACCTAACGACATATTAGACCAAGTAGATCTTAACTAACTCTCGAGTGTCTAAATATCCTAACACAAAGAGGGTGTACATGGTACCGACAGACTCACTTGGAATGCCAAATATGTGAGCAAATTGTATTTCTCTGAAATAATATCCATAAGACCTTGTTTGTGTGGATATTAAAACCACGAAAAAGAGTAGTTATATGAGACAAAATCTTACCAAACATGGGAGTTGAAACTATTGTTGCAATTATCCCTTGTTTCAAAACATACACCATAGTATTTTGGCACATACTACAAAGATAATATTGATCATGGTATAAACACCAACCTAGTAAGTGAGACATGGATGCTACTTTGGATACGATACCTGCAAACATCTATGAAGCCAAGCCAACCTAGTAAGTGAGACATGTATGCTACTTTGGATATGATACATTCAACAATCATGATGATGCATGTTTGTCAAAACTATCATGATGATGTTTGCCGAGAAAACAACCGACACAAACACCATCTTTGCATGAAATAGGAGGAAGACTAGTCACCATCTGTTGATTACATAGGTTCTGCAATGAGAGACAGTTTAGATGACCAAACCGCTCATGCCAAAGTTTGCTCAAGTAATCACTATGAGCAACAAAAACTGAAGAAAAAGATGATGACCCAAAGTTGTCAAACTTGTACAACCTGGTAATATCATCAACAATTCCAGTTGCAAGAACATGTTGTGCCAACCTGGTAATATCATCAACAATTCCAGCCAGTAAGAACATGCCATGATCTTTAGATCATTGATTACAACTTCAGGAGGTGAAAACTCTACGCTTTTACCTTCACTTGAATGAGTGGATTTTGATATAATCATAGAAGGTTACAAGAAAGACTTGGAACATAATACATCATTGAAATGACCATTATCTACTTGAACTGCTCCGGATCCTACAAACACTAAGATATCTATCATCAACAAAACATATTTTCTTGGTGTTACATTCATTTAGAGTAGAAGGCCATGTCTTTATCCTTATCCACATGATAATGATGCTCCGTAATCAATAAGCCACCTGTTACGAAGAAGAAGTAGAAGTTGTATTGAAAGAGAAACCGTAAGGTGAAGTGCATGTCCATGAGAAGAAGAAGAAGTGAATCAATACACCGATGTTGTGATTTTTCATCGCTTCTAAAGCTCTATCTTCTTGAAACATTTGACCTCATCATGACCATATATTTGTCACAAAAGTTGCATTGTTTGTGAGTCTCTTATTTTTATATTTTGCTCCTTTGTCACCATTAGAGCTTCAATGCCCTGAAGGGAAGTTTGACCCTTATACGTTTGTTGTTATAGCGTAGGATGTTGTTTGGGATACTTGGAGGTTTATCTTTCCTCATTGAAATCCATACTATGGAGGTAAATTTACAAGCAGCTAATAACCTTAAGTTGTATAAGATTATCTTCCCCTAATCAAAGCAACACAAAGGACTCAAGAGTGGGTTTTGATAAGTTTTCCCTAGAGCCTCTCTCTCATGGCATAAAAGGTAGATACAAAAACACAATATGTACTACCTAGTTTAGAAAGAATAAGATAGATGCATCACTTTTCCTCCATTTTTATCTCACATTCTTTCACACATACAAAATCTCGAGTGTTTTAAACTTAGATAGATAGTCTCCAAGGAAAGAAAAATCATTTGGACTTAAGGTTAGTAATTGATTTTCTAACTGCTTGTGCTCGAATAATATTGAGTTTACCGCATTCAATCTTTTCCCAAGCTTCATCGGGTCATCAATTTCTTTTAAGGTGGAATCTTTAAATCATGAGAGATGGACATTCGATTAGTCTACTTGTTTCATTACTCCTATTAGCCCATTTGAATTTCTTATCAACATCAGTGGGTTCTTTTTCATTTCCCAAGGTAATCCAATACAAGCCCTTTACTTAATAAATCCTCCATATGAGATTTCATTGGAAGTAGTTGTTAAAAGATTACTTGAGGAAGCCATATTAAATATGTAGATAATGTGGATTTAAAACTGAAACTGATGATTTGATGGAAATAGCTCGAAAAAATTATAATGGGTTTTTAAAAAACGACAAGGAAAACGACTTCGTGATGTGAAAGTTATGCCCTTAAAAAACATAAACGATAACCAAAAGACTAATGCGGTTTGGTGTGTTGTTTTATGAAGTGAGCCACTTTGATAAAGAGAAGTGGGGGGATCACTTTTACAATGAAAGTTTCACAAAAGAAGAAAAGATGCTTGCAAAACAAATAACTCTAAAACAAAAATATTAACAAAATCATTTATAGTGATTCACTTTTATAATTTGAAGTGAAATACACTTACAATTTGAGTATGATTTTTCGTGCACAAAAGAGAGACTCCAAACTCAAGACCCTCTCACTTAATATGAAAGTATCAAAACCAAAATGGTCCTAAAACATATTGTATTGTTTAACAAGATGATCGGGTTGTTGTTGTTGTTGATCAGCCTTGACGAACATGCTAAAAAAACTATTTTCACACAAGAAAAAAAATTGGCCTTCAATGACAACAAGGGTTAGATCTCTGATTACATGGAGATGCACCTTTTCCTATCTATATTTTATTTTCCGAGATCGCACAAAGGCACGGGAAAAGAGCATACACATACCATAAATAGTAGCAACCTGAAAACAAATAATAGAAAACCAAAAAAACCAAACAATACCGCAAAAATTTAAAATACCGTGATGGCTTTTATACCTCCGTGATATGAAATGATATACCGTGATTCGAGCAACATAAACCCTGAAAGTGAAACAAGCGCCCGCAAAATAATAACAAATAGTTCTCTCGTCCCATAAATGTACGAAAATGACAGAAAATGGAGATGAGGCAACTCGACTTCACGATCTCAACCTACAACAAGAGCGGGTCTTCAAAGAGGCTCTGATACCATGTTCGACAACACAGGTAATCCAACAGAGGATGAACACCTTCGATAACCACTCACACAACCAGATCAAAGATCGACACACCGATGCTTTGACGTGGTAAAACCCGTACGGGGAAACATCCACGGCCCCGGCTTACGCGACCACTTGGAGCAGTTCATTAATGAAAAAAAAAAGATTACATAGAGATTTTACAAGAGAGATTCTCACAATCGATCATCGACAAGTGACCCTCCATGCTCTTTAAATAGAGATCATGGACCAATCAGGTGTTAAGCTACGGATCAATGACAGTTAAGATCGAGGAGAATATGAACCGTCAGATCACATTATGTCGAGAACATATCGTGACCGTTGGATTTCCTAACTACAAATGCATCCTAATGCATAATAAAGAAACATACTTTTACCTAACGACATATTAGACCAAGTAGATCTTAACTAACTCTCGAGTGTCTAAATATCCTAACACAAAGAGGGTGTACATGGTACCAACATACTCACTTGGAATGCCAAATATGTGAGCAGATTGTATTTCTCTGAAATAATATCCACAAGACCTTGTTTGTGTGGATATTAAAACCACGAAAAAGAGTAGTTATATGAGACAAAATCTTACCAAACATGGGAGTTGAAACTATTGTTGCAATTATCCCTTGTTTCAAAACATACACCATAGTATTTTGGCACATACTACAAAGATAATATTGATCATGGTATAAACACCAACCTAGTAAGTGAAACATGGATGCTACTTTGGATACGATACCCGAAAACATCTATGAAGCCAACCTAGTAAGTGAGACATGGATGCTACTTTGGATATGATACATTCAAACATCTATGAAGAAACATCTATGAAGTCACTAAATGATGTTTACTAGGCATCACCATTTTTTGGGGAAAAATTTAGTAAACATGGCGAAGTCCCCCATGTCCTCAAGACATCCCCATTTGTGAAGGGGACTAAAAGGGGATGTTTATGTTGCAACCCCCAAGTTCCAAGGGGTGGGGAAATGTAGGCTTGACATGTGTGCGGGGAAAGGGTACTTGCATTACTATGCTATAAAGTATTTTCTTGTATAATTTGAATATACAAACTATGTTAGTGAGATGGATGTGAATGTGACTAATACTTTATTCGAAAATTTATCCTTGAAATGATTGTTTCCCAAGTAAGAAAATAATACGAAGATTGTCTTCTTTACACTTTATGAAGAATAAACAAACCATTCACCTATTCGAAAATGTTAATAATGTGGGAAGTTTCCAATTAGAAATGATGATATTAAATCCATTGCAATAATGATGATGTTGAACCCATTGCAATTGTGATGCAACAAGAAAAGACGCTGCTAGTTAATTAGGGAAAATGCAATTGCATAAATGAAAGAAGTAATGTACAAAGTGGAAAGTGTGTACAACGTTAACCTAGGCGTTGGTAAGGACGACCAATGGTGCAATTTGTGGAAATTGAGGACCACAAGAAACAAAAAAAAATTGAGTTGGTAAAGACGACCAATGGTGCAATTTGTGGAAAATGAGGAACACAAGAAACAAAAAAATTGTGGAAATTGAGGACCACAAGAAACAAAAAAATTTGTGAAAATTGAGGCCCCGATGTCGTTACATACAAGGCTTGGTCCAAGGTTATGATTAAAGAATTATAGGGAATAAATCATCCCAATCACCAAGGAAAGACCTTATGATTGAAGATAAAAAGACATAAAATATGTGT
Organism: Picea sitchensis; assembly: GCA_010110895.2. Taxonomy (NCBI): domain Eukaryota; kingdom Viridiplantae; phylum Streptophyta; class Pinopsida; order Pinales; family Pinaceae; genus Picea; species Picea sitchensis. The sequence goes on from SNQJ01S0009082.1 coordinate 143,323, forward strand.
ATGATGATACTATTTATTGATTTTGTTATCATCCCAATATACCTAGGAGTCTTGGATTACTGAAATTTGACAAGACACCCATGGTATTTACACATATGGTGACACCCATGGTATTTACACATATGGTGAAGGCACCGATGGGTTATCCCATGCTTGTGGCATAGCCCCTATTTTTTCCATTTTTTTCTAATATAAAAATCATAAGAGCTATACTATTTTTTTTTTTAAATACAATGTTATTTTGGATTCTATTTTTTTTTAGTAAATTTTATTTATTTTTTATAAAAAAATTATTTTAAAATTATAATCAAATTTTTCTAAAAATAATAATCTCATTCTACTTTCCGATACTTAAACGAAGAATGAAATCGCTGATACTAAGGCTAACTCTCACATAGCATTCCCCTTTTTTCACTAGATAAAAGAAGATACTTCCAATTGTAAAAGTTACTAATAACCACAAAGAAATTGATAGGAATTGATGTCAAGACCTATGTATATATTTTCCAAAAAATATCAAGTAATATAACTAACCCTTAAAATTTATATTAAAAATTTTCATTTTTATTTTATAAAAATATTGAACTTTAACAATTTATGAAAGTGCCAAAGATCTATAATAAAAACTAGAAAAATCAATTAATTCAAAAATTTAAAATCTAAAAGATAAAATATCTAAAAAAAAAAATATAAAAAACATTCAAATAAATATAGCTAGAACTATAGTATTGAGAAACGGATAAGTGAAATGTGCAAAGTTTATTATGGACTTGAAAACAATTGTAAATTAATAGATCTTTGGCTATGGATACGAATAAAATCCTTTTTGAGACTCTCATCATTCATGTTATCTTATATGGTTTGAAGTTTGCGGCTGCAATATCTCAAAAGAATCGTGCATAATGATGGAGCAAATCCAAAAGTGTTTTATAACTTATAATCTCAAAATCAAAGACAATACACCCTATCTCATACTCCTCATAGAAGTGTGTCTTTCCCCCATTGATAGCACATCTATGATTATATACCTACTGTACAAGAACAAGATAAACAACATGGAAGACAAGAGGCTTCCTAAGATTGCTTCAAACTCCAATCAAAACCAAAACCACCCGTGGCTGAAGTGAGTTTGGCATAAAGTATTGACTAAATCATTGGGGATAAAGGAAGAGGTCACTTTGTAGAATAACGCTAATATTAAAAATATTAAATTGCATCTACATTTAAGGAGAAATTGTGGTGTGATAAAGAATTAGATGATAAAATAAAATTAAGATACTATAAGGAGTTGATCAACCCTAATCTAGAAGATCAAAAGTTATATCTATTTTGACTAGCATAAACAAGAAAATCAACATTGCTAAAATAAGAACAAACTCTCGTGAGCTCCCTAGTGAAACAAGACATTGGACAATTCCTAAAACATTATGGGTCAAAAGAAATTTTCATCTATGTGACTCTAAGAGGGTTGAAGATGAAAATCACATTCTCTTAGAATGTCTTGTGTACAACCACATTAGGTCATAATTTCAAAATATTTGTTACAATACCAACCTTCCTAACCTTTTAACTCATCAAAATTATGGTGATTTAAGAATGCTTCTCTTAAAGCTTTTCGAGCACATAAATAAAACTCTAAAGCAAACTAAGTAACTCCATAACTTTCTTATGGTCTGATAGATCAAATTCGGTCTTAGTGGATGTTATTTTTAACAAGAACTGGGGAAATTTATATTAAAAAGGTGTGGATAAATCCATTGTAGTGCAGAAAAAGGCAATGATAGACCTTCAACATATAGATGCTTTTAAAATTGAGGTTGTTGTTACAAAATTTGTGTCCACCGTGTTGCCAATTTTCCTAACTATGACATTTTTGTTGTATTTCGAAGAATACAACCTATAAAAAACTCCATTTATGTATATCGTAAAACAAAACATGACACTTGAAAATTACAGAATCAACTACCTGGTTCCTTTTTGACCTCCAGATCTCCATGCTACTCCCAAATTGGGTCTATTGCTGGCTCGTTGAGGTTTGGGACTTGATTCACTGTGGCTGAAGTTAGATTTCTAGAAGCTTCCTGGGTGCTGTAGGGGGTGTTGGGATGCTAATAATTTCTTTCCATCTGATCCAAACGACCTTGCATGTTCTCCATTTGACTGCGCTGATCCTCAATTTGGATGCACTGGGCGAACACTTCATCCTGTATTCTTTCAATGAGGTGCCTGTGCTAAGAGAGAGTTTCTAGCTCGAAGGTCAATGTGGAGCTTATTGCTCCCATATGAATTCTTAGCCTTTGACACCCTGCACAATCTTTCTCTGGGTCCTGCTGATCTTGACCATCAAAACAATCCAGCGAGTTTGTGGCCCTTGGATCTTCATGTGACTTCTTCCTCTTGTCCATGAAGCTAAGAGGGAGGCGGTTCTATAAGAGGCGAAGGAGAGCGCTCCAAGAGCAGTTCGACGTGAAAACAAAGGGCCCAGAATTGGAAGGGGGAAAGGCTATGCATAGACGTAGCCAAAATGAGAAACTTTGAGTGAGGTGGATCAGAAAAGGCACATAAGAGAATTCAAGGAGAACAAAGTCCAGAGTAAACTTTGGTAAATTTCGAGAGAGCCACAAAAGAGAGACTGTTCAGGAGCATTGAAATAAAAATCTCCAAGAAACAATCACTGAATAATTCATGTCATACAAAAAGGGGAGTACCCAAATCTCAAAATCTACCTAAAACACTGTAGTTATACCCTTCATAGACCCTATCCAAGGACTGAACCTGTCATCATCCTGATGATTCCACGTTGCGTCAATATTGACGCACGCTCATCCCATCTGATCCAGAGGCTTGAACTACCTGTTACCCACAAAATCGATTGGAGGAACAATAAAACCATCCCACGCCATGATGAAGTGATCGTGCCAATTCCCGTTAGCACGATTTAAACCCTGATGAAGAGATTGTGCCATTACTCTTGCCAGCTGTGCCTCCACCTGTCGAGGCTCGTGCTGGAGCTACAAGTGTCCTCTCTCTTCTTCTTATCACGGTGGGTCCTGGTCTTGTGGTGAGAGACTATCATTACATGAGGGGGGATAAAAAATCCTCATCCTCCACACCTAAAGTTTTGAGGGGTTTCCCGATGGCCAGATTGACGATTTTTTCTGCTTCAACATTATTGCATCTAAGGACATGGAAGAACTTGGTCTTTAAATTCCTCATGGATAAGAAAATTCTGTCTATTACCCTTTTTAAACTCATATTTTTAGGCTTGGAACCCTGGATCATCATTCTTATGATTGTCTTTGAATCTCCTACTATGTTCAGATTTTGAATTTGTCTCTGGTTTTCCAATTGAAGACCTTTTATAAGGGCATACGACTCGACTTTATTATTGGTTTCCTTCCCTAGATTCCAGTAGTAGTTCAAGATTCTTTTTCCTCCAGGTTCGAAGAGAATGATCTTAGTGGATGTTAACCATAATCATCATCATCAATAAAACAAATGTTATTTTATTTTGTTTGCTAGTTTGTCTGAGACTTGCGAGACTAGCCCGTGGTCTAAGAAACCATAGTCCAGGGGTCTCTAAATCGTCAAAATCACCTGGGGATTGCACCCAACCTAGGCCACATGTAATGTCCCTTTCCAAATAGGAGCTCCAGAGAGGAGGCTTAATGGTCTAAATTGCCCCGTTAGACTATAGCCAGGGCCAAAGAGGGGTAAACAAGGTTACTAGAGGTCTCTCTAGTGACAGGTGTTATATTCGGAAAGTGACATTGAGCTAAAAAGGGTTAAAAGCGATTTTAAGTCATTATGAGCTAAAAATAGAAGTCAATAGTGAATTAGGGTTTCAACAGTGATTTAGGGTTTTGGAAGTCAACAGTGAATTAGGGTTTCAACATGATTTAGGGTTTTGGAAAGCTATAAAGGAAGCGTGAGCGACCTAATTCATGATTATGCAGATTATGACTTGTCATTGAGGAGAAGAGGTGCATCTTAGGAGATATAGTCCAGTGTATTCCAGGAGGAAGACACCAGTTCGTTGATTTCAGTGTTGAAAGACACACCCTAGTCACCAGGAAGATCATCCAGGTCTTCCATCATTCTTCATTGATTCCATAGTGCTCCCATATTCCGGGTATTATCTTTTAGTTGCTTATTTGTATTCCAGCTAAGATCCTTCTGTCTTTTGATCTAGTCGAGTGTTTTTATTTTATTCAGCCGCAGTTTCTTATTTGTATTCCAGCTAAGATTCTTTGTCTATTGATCTAGTTGAGTATTGTCAGTTTATTCAGCTGCATTTGGCCATTTTGTAATCCACAGAGATATCATAATACAAAATTTGCAGTCCTTTGTCGCGTTTATTATTTGTATGATCATTTATATGCTGTAAACCTTTGTTCCTACACACACATTAGTAGCGTTTCCTAGACTAGCCAAGTCAAGAACATTACAGTGGTATCCGAGCTTTAGTCATGCCAGCTTGTGACTAAAGACAATGAGTGCAACAGAAGACCCAGAGGGTCATGAACACGTAGGTGACGAATATGCCACTTACAACAAGCATCAAGAAAGAAGGCATAGGCCTGATTTCCCCCCTTTTCCTCCTAGCCCAGAGGAAGAGGAAGAGGCACACAGAGAAGAAGAGAGAAGGGCAGAGCGTGAGGCTGAGCGCGAGGTAGAGAGGATGCTAGGAGGCAGATATGAGTGACCAGAGGGCAGTGGAAAAGCCCCTGTAGATCCAGAGGAAGATTTCATGCAGGTTATCAATGATATGTTAGCTAGTCAATAGACCATGCCTCATTCCTTGGCACAGGTGGTTGATATATTGGCTAGAGTGGGAATCCCAGATACACAAGTCCCACATGCAACACAGGGGAACTCGGGAGCAGGAAGTAGACCCCAGTCACCCTCTCGCACATACACCTCTGTGAGTAGGATTCCTAGACCCTTGTTTCCCAGTTTCCAGAGGGCACCCCCGGTAGCAGCACCTCCACCGATAGCACAGAGGCCACCCACTCATGCTGATGACATTGTAAAGTATAGGAGGGAGTATGTAGCATTGGGTCGTGACTTCCATCAGGACATGACCTTAGTCGAGTACTGTGGACTCAAACTCAGGAACTGCCCCAGAGAGCCACAGAGGGGAGGACCACAACAACAACAGGGGCATAACCTCGATTTCATCCAAAAATTTGGGAAACTCACCATCCCTTCTTTTGACGGATCATCCAAATACACCGATAGAGCTTGGGTACATAATCTAGACACGTATTACAAGCTCAACCAGATGACCGAGACGAAGGCCATCAGCTTGACGACCTTACACTTGAAGGGTGAGGCACACGTGTGGTGGTATCATGGATTGGTGACATTGGGTCACAGTCGCATCACCTCATATAGGGAGTTTACAGATAGGCTCATGGATAGGTTTGACAGGAAGGATCCCGAGATACACTTCGGGGATCTAGCCCAGTTGAGACAAACTGGCACAACAAAGGCGTTCATCACAGAGTTTCAGCGGGTAGCCATGGAAGTGATAGATATATCAGAGCCCAGGATGATCATGCTATTCACATAAGGACTCACATAGCCTTTGAGAGGACGAGTGAAGGCATACAAGACTCCCACTTTGCAGGATGCCATCCTCCACACTCGAGATCTGGCAGACTTAGTGCCAAAGACTAAAAATTTCTCCAAACCATTTGTGCCCCAGAGGGATCGAGATATGAAGCCATTCTAGAGAGAATGGATGGGCAAGGAGAAGTTGGATGTTGAGACTAGACGAGAGCTTATGAGGAAGAATATTTGCTTCAGCTACAAAGATCCTTGGGTCCTAGGCCACAGGTGCATGGGAAAGGGAGAGATTCATTATATTGAGGTAGCAACAAACAACGTGGACAGTGAGGAGGAGGAACATGACAGTGGATCCACTAGTTTAGAGGAGGGGTTAGCACCAACAGAGGAGAAACTTCCCCGTAGACCACCGACAACGACATGAGCCCATCCTACAGTAGTCCCACAACCACTAGAACAGGCTAAGAGGAGGAAACTAGCAAAGGGAGGTGTCATAGCGACCCTTTATGTTGTTCCAAAGTATGATACCCTATGTATCAGAGGGATTATTCAGGGCCAATGGGAAATCACCCTAATAGAAGGTGGGGCCACCCACAACTTCATCGACGCTTCACTAGTATCGAGATGGGCACTTCAGACAAAATATTTTGAGGGGTTTGATGTTGCAGTAGCAGATGGCCACATAGTGGAGTGTCTAGATAGAGTTCCAAACTTAGAGATGAAGTTAGGAAACTACACAGTGAGAGACACATTTTATGTGGTTGACCTATCGAACACAGATGTGGTGTTAGGAGTTCAATGGATGATTACCTTGGGAAAAATCACTACCAACTACCAAACCTTGGAAATGGGATTCAAAGATCAGGATGGGAAGAAGGTTGTTCTAAGAGGTATGTCGACAAGAGCACCCAGGACAATTTCAGCCAAGAGGATGGAGAGGATATTTAGACATGGGGAGGTAGCATATGCCGCAAAATGCTTGATCACTACTCAGAAGGATTCGAAAGGTCGACAACAATACCATACAAAGATCAAGAATTTATTGGGACGACATCAACAAGTCTTTGAGGCAATTCCACCAGGGAGACCACCTAACAGGGGGTTTGAGCACACCATTGAGTTGGAGGATGGGGCCAAACCTATGATCACCCCCCCCTATCGTCATCCTAGGAGGTTCAAGGATGAGATAGAGAAGGAAATCAAGGAATTGCTGGTGATGGGACACATCAGACCGAGAAAAATCCCATTTGCTTCTTCAGTTGTCTTAGTTTTGAAGAAGGATGGAACCATGAGGATGTGCATTGATTACGGAGCCTTGAACAATAAAACCATCAAGAACCGATACCCTATCCCACACATTGACGAGTTAATGGATGAACTGCATGGGGCCGTTTTCTTCTCAAAAATTGATCTACGCTCTCGATATCATCATATCAACATTCGAGAGTAGGACATAGCGAAGATGACATTTCAATGTCATTTTGGACACTTCGAGTTCCTGGTTATGCCATTTGGGCTAACCAATGCACCCGCTACATTCTAGTCTTGCATGAACCATATATTCAGGGATAAGTTAAGGAAATAAGTCTTGGTTTTCTTCAACGACATCTTGATCTATAGCCAGTCATGGCAAGAACATATGTGACACCTGGATGAGGTATTGAGCATCATGGAGGCACAATCATTATATGCCAAAGAGTCCAAGTGCGAGTTCGGTATGACATAACTGCTTTATTTAGGCCACATCATCAGTGCATAGGGGGTACATGTGCACCAAGAGAAGATCAGGGCCATTTTGGATTGGCCGACACCCAAGAACATGATAGAATTGAGGAGCTTCTTCGGGCTATGAAACTATTACAGGTGGTTCGTCCGAGGTTTTTCTCAGCTTGGAGCACTGCTGACAGATCTTACCAAGCATGGGGCCTTTCATACGGACCAAGAAATCAAAGGAATCCTTTGATCACATGAAGGAAGTCATGGGCACTTGTCCAGTGTTGGCACTAACAAACTTCACCTTGCCATTTGTACTAGAGTGTGACGCATATGACGAAGGGATCTGTGCAGTTTTGATGCAGGGAGGTGTCACACACCCACTACGACAACTAAGATTTTCTTTTTCTTTTTGTCTTTTATTCGAGGGACAGAATCCCCGAATTTCTATGGGGCCTAGCGCAAACCATCCCTTCCCTTATCCTCCTCAATGTGATCATTGGCTATGACCACAAGCCTTACCAAAAAGGCGCTTTCGACTTTCATGATTTGGGGAATCGCGATGTAAGCGTTCCCCTGTTCTCTGTCTTTCGAAATGTCGAAACCGGAAAGGGTCTAACAGATCCTTAGCTCCTCCCTTGGGTCACTTTTCATACGACCGGTCCTATGACCTGGTGCTATTCCTCTAAATGCTTTCAGGGTTTCGGGATTCAAGGAATCGCGATGCAAGCGTTCCTCCTTTCCCTTTCGAATATCCGAAACCCGAATGCCCGGTATCATCCGGATCTATGGTCCATATCGTCGACTTGATCAACGACCCAGATTAAATCTTGACATTCTACCTTTCAAGATTTCTGGCGAGGTCTCCACTCCTATTCCTCTGATGTCTAGAACCTTGGTGGCCTTAGATCTTCGCCACACGTCCCTACAAATGGGCGGTCCATATTATTTTGGGACTCCTTCCTACCACAAGACCCTGTCCGGTGACCTAGGGATTATTCACAAAGCGCATCGGGGTTTCGCGTACCGGGATTTCGCGACTGGTGAAGACGAGGGGTCTTGCCCTTGGGTTTCCTAGGTGCTGAAATGCCGAAACCCATTCACGCTAAACTGATTCGGGGTTTCACATACCGGGATTTCACGACTGGCGAAGACGAGGGGTCTTTCCCTTGGGTTTCTCGGGTGCCGAAATGTCGAAACCTATTCACGCTAAACCGATTCGGGGTTTTGCATACCGGGATTTTGTGACTGGCGAAGATGAGGGGTCTTGCCCTTGGGTTTTCCGGGTGCCAAAACGCCGAAACCTATTCATGCTAAACTGATTTGGGGTTTCGTATACCGGGATTTCGCAACTGGGAAAGATGAGGGGTCTTGCCCTTGGGTTTCCCAGGTGCCAAAATGCCGAAACCTATTCACGCTAAACCGATTCAGGGTTTCTCATACCGAGATTTCACGACTGGCAAAAATCCACAACAAAGAGTTTCCTTACCTTTCAAAACTCCGATCCCCGAATTCCCGATAAGGAAATTTATGTATGAGTTTAACGGCTGTGAGCCTCCCCTGATCCGACGGTCCATAGAGCTCCGACAGATCCTTGGATCTACGGTCCTGGATCTCATCGCTAATTGTGAAGGCTGAAGGAGTTGAGGTATTAACGCCTGCGCTCCTCCTCTAGATCCATCGGTCTTGACAAATCGAGGGTATTTCCGAAAGGATCCCGACCGTTTGTCTACCAAACGATGGGGTATTCTCTTTTGATAAATGGGACTCGCTATCCTTTTTGAGCTTGATTCATGAGGTTCAACCTCTCGGGGCTTCGAACTCCCATGACTTCGAATCCTGAGAGAACTACTCTTTTATGTACAAGGTTTCCAGACCCAGGTCATTGGGACCTTCCGAGGTTTCTTAGGTAATTATCCCTAGGCTTGGTGACCTGACTAAAAAGCCTTCCTAATTCTCCGAGCTATGACTTTGTGACAGGGGTAAAGTGAACTCGTGGGTTTACCATAACGGTAGTCTTTTCAAGGAACTCACTCCGACTCTGGAATGCGAGGAGACTTCCCAGGAGGAGGTGCCTTCGAGAAATCAAACCAGGGCATAGCGTGAGTCAAGTAATTTGGGACAAATCTCAAGGGAACAAACTCATAATCTGAACTTATTCATTCTATACATCAACTGATTATAGTCATATAAGTAACAACATGCATCTATTATTTCTGATCAAAACACTACGCAAACACTTTTATACAGAAACCATTTATGAGTGTACAAACATGAGCATGCATCCAGGATATTCAATTCAAGATACAAGATATAAACACTTATCAGAAAACACCAGGTGTGATGTGACTGCTGAGAGGGGTGCTCGTTTCCACCCAACCGTAGGCTCAGTGACTCCAAACAAATTTACCACTAGCCACCCCCGAGCTAGACCACGATGCTTGAGATTCAGTCTCCTACTTCCAACTCAATGAAAGTCAAGGATGAAGGTTACTCTCCTTCTCCTTTGTTCAGAACTCCCTGTATTTCCATAGCTCCTCTGGTTTTCTTCCGCGATCCCTGTCGCACACATCCTCCCTTCCCCCTTTCCCACACTTCCTTTCTTGCCTTTTCTGCAAGATTGCGTGTGGCGCAAATTCCCCCATCCATGGTCAGGTCTGGGAGCTTCTACGGATGGGCAGTTCCACCCCATCCCTTCATTAACTCTTGAGGAGCCTCCCCACCTACCATCCTGGTGGGTAATTCATTCCAGGGTCAGAGAGTTGCTTTGGTCTTTGAGCAAGTAAAAATCTAGTACGGTATTGGTTCGGTGGAAGTTAACGCAACCATTCCAGGTCCCTTCCACCACCTGTCATTAGCCATCATGGTCTCTTTTATCACATCTCCCTCCCAACATTCATGCAACACATATTCATAACATAATTTACATTCATTGACCTTTTATATAAAGGTCTGTCAAATCAAACATTCACATCTTTGAGTTTGCCATGGTTCTTGGCCAATATAGTTATTTTTACAGATTGGGGGAAACAGGGTGTTACAATTCCCTCCCCCTTAAAGGAACATCATCCTTGATGTTCTATCTATCAATATGACCTGTATGTACATAAGCAAACAAAATCAGATATGCCTGTTTCATGGCATCTTCCATTTCCCATGTAGCCTCATCTGGGCCAAAATGTTTCCACTGCACCTTGAATTGTGCAATGGTTCGGTTCCTGAGTGGGGTTTCCTTTCTGTCCAATATGCATTGAGGTTCTGGTAGGAATTCTCCCTCCGGTTCCACCTGGATCACAGACCAGTTAATTATATGATTAGAATCGTGTACATATTTCTTCAATAATGAAACATGGAAAACAATATGTGCTTTTACGGTGGGAGGAAGTGCTAGCCTATAGGCTACATGTCCCACTTTATATAGAACTTCAAAGGGTCCACAATTCTGAGTTGCCAACTTGGCACAAGCCCCCATCCTCAGGGAACTCTTCCCGGGCCTAACTTTGAGATATACATGGTCTCCCGTCTTGAATTCTCTTGGATTTCTCTTTCGATCGGCGTAACTTTTTTGTCTGTTCTGAGCGACCTTTAGGTTTTGTTTAATATGATTCACTTGTTGTTCCATTTATTTCAACATGTCAGGTCCAATAGTAATTCTGTTTACTGGGTTACTCCAACTGACTGGAGTGTTGCACGGTCTACCATAGAGGACTTCGAAAGGACTCGTCTTCAGGGATTCTTGGTAGCCGTTGTTGTAGGCGAATTCCACTAGTGGCAGGTAACCTTCCCACTTTTTAGGTTGATGCATTACATGCATTCTTAGCATGTCTTCTAATATTTGGTTCACTCTGATAAACAATAATTTGGTCTCTAGATCAACCATCAAGGATTTCCAAAAGTTGGAAGTAAATTTCGTGTCTCTGTTAGACATGATCGTTTTAGGCATACCATGTAGTTTGAATATTTCCTTCATGAATATGCTGGTGATATCTATTGCCTTGCAAGTTGATTTGACGGGGATAAAATGGGCGGACTTGCTCAATTTATCCACCACTACCATGATGGCATCATTCTGTTTGGTCGATGTTGGTAATCCAGTGATGAAGTCCATGGAAATGGTTTCCTATTTCCATTCCGGGATTGGTAGAGGTGGTAATAATCATGCTGGGTGCCGATGTTCTGCTTTAACTTGTTGACATTCTATGTACTTAGCTAAATAGTTAGCTATGTCTTTCTTTAACCCAGGCGAATAGAATTGTTTCCTGGTGGCCGTGATCATCTTCTGGTATCCTGGATGACCATTATATGGCCTTTTATGTAGTTCATCCATTATGAACCTCTTCAAGTCGTTACAATTTGGAATATACAATCTGTCTCTGTAAATTAGCAGACCTCCATCTATCATCTGGTAGCCTTCATACTTTATCCCAGTGGGTTCTTGCTCCAGGTACGAGGTTACGGTCTGGAAGAATGTGTTTTTTTCTTGTGCATTTTTGACTCTTTCTTTGACATTCGTCTCGCAGGTGCTCACCGCTTCCAGGTGACTTGTTTTCATACTTCTGCTAAGGGTATCGACCACCTTATTTTCCTTTCCTTTAACATGTTTGATTTCAAAATCAAACTCACTAAGGAGGGCCATCCACCTAGCTTGTCTGGCATTGAGATTTGGTTGGTCAAACAAATATCACAATCCACAGTGGTCTGTCATAAGTACAAATTTCCTTCCCAGGAGGTAATGCCTCCACATTTTTAAGGCATGCATTATGGCGGCCAGCTCTAGATCATGGGTCACATAGTTGGCTTCGTGCTCATTCAATTTTTGGGATTCATAGCAGACTACACTTCCTTCTTGCATAAGGACTCCTCCGAGCCCTTCCTTGCAATCATCTGTGCACACTAGGAAGTCAGCTTCGGGATCAGAGATCTTCAACACGGGTGCGTGGGTCAGTAGATGTTTTAGGGATTGAAATATTTCTTCACATTCTTGTGTCCACGTGAATTTAGCTACCTTCTTCTGGAGGGTAGTGATTGGGAAACCAATCTTGGAGAATCCTTTTATAAATCTCCTATAGTATCCTGCTAAGCCCATAAAGGATCTGATATCTGAAACGTCCTTTGGGGTAGGCCATTCCATGATAGACCTGATCTTGTCAAGGTCTACTGCTACTCCCTCTTCAGATATGACATGGCCCAAGTAATGTATTTGCTTCTGGAAAAGGTCGCACTTGCTAAATTTGGCATAGAGTTGATGTTCTCTTAGCACTTGAAGCACAAGTCTAAGGTGTTCCTCGTGTTCCTCTCTATTCTTGGAGTAAATTAATATATCGTCAATAAAAACCAGTACAAATTTGTCTGGGAATTTGCTGAGCAAATTGTTCATCAAGGACATAAAAGTGGCAGGGGCATTGGTTAATACAAATGGTAC
>SNQJ01S0009082.1:163922-176041 GCA_010110895.2 Picea sitchensis
GTCCTGTGTCGATGGACGGTTCTGAATACTTCGGGACTTTCAGGACGTTGTCGAGTCCACTCTCCTGCTTATGCAAAGGTTAAGTTCGATGGTCAATAGAGCCCTGACAGATCCTTGGATCTATGGCCCTGGATCCCATCGCTACTTCCAAAGGCTGAAAGGGTCGAGGTGTTAATGCCTGTGCTCCTCCCCTAGATACATCGGTTTTGACAGATATGGGGTATTTCTGAAAGGATTCCAACCATTCGTCTACCAAACAATGGGGTATTCTCTTTCAATAATTGGACTCGCTATCCTTTCTGAGCTTGAATCACGAAATTCAACCTCTTAGAGCTTCAAACTCCCACGACTCCGAGACCTTAGAGAGATACTCTTTCTTTCTTAAGGTTTCCAGACCCAGATCGCATGAACCTTCAGATGGTTCTTGGGCAATTGTCCTTGATCTTATTCGAGTCTCTGGGTAAAGGTTCAGTACAGTTCCAAGGTCTATGGGGTAATTTCCTAGGAAGAGTACTCTCGAGGAGCCTTCCCATAATATTATGAGAATCAAGAAAACAAGACGATTCTCGGTGGAGAAAACTCATGCCCCAGACTTAATCATTTTTACAGAAACCAACTATGGCATGTAAGTATACACGTGCATCCATTATTTCCAGTCTAAAACACTAGGCAATCATTCCACAGAGAAATCATTATGGGCATATAAACATGAGCATGTATTCATGATATTCAATTCAAAATACAAGGCATAAAACACTTATCAGATCCACTAGGCGTGATGCAACTGCTGAGAGGGGTGCTTGTTTCCACCCAACTGTAGGCTTAGTGACTCCAAACGGATTTATCACTAGCCACCCCCGAGCTATACCACGATGCTTTGAGATTCAGTCTCCTACTTCCAGCTCAACAAAAGTCAAGGATGAAGGGTACTCTCCTTCTCCTCTGGTCAGAACTCCTTGTGTTTCTAGAATTTCTCCAGTTCTCTTCCGTGATCCCTATCACATGCGTTCTCTCTTTCATTCCCCACATCTCCTTTCTTTCCTTTTCTGCAAGATTGTGCATGGAGCGAATTCCCCCGTCCATTGTCAGGTCTGAGATCTTATATGGATGGGTTGTTCACCCCCATCCCCTCATTAACTCTTGAGAAGCCTCCCCACCTACCATCCTAGTGGGTAATTCATTCCAGGGTCAGAGAGTTGCTTTGGTCTTTGAGCAAGTAAAAACCAGTACAGTATTGGTTCAGTGGAATTTAACGCAACCAATCTAGGTCCCTTCCACCACCTCTCATTAGCCATTGTGGTATCTTTTAGCACATCCCCCTCTCAGCAGTCATGCAACACATATTCATAACATAATTTACATTCATCGACCTTTTATACAAAGGTCCGTCAAATCAAACATTCACATCTTTGAGTTTGCCATAGTTCTTGGCCAATATAGTTATTTTTACAAACTAGGGGAAATAGGATGTTACAATTCCCTCCCCCTTAAAGGAACATCGTCCTCGATGTTCTTTCTATCAATATGATGTGTATGTACATAAGTAAACAAAATCAGTTATGCTTGTTTCATGGCATCTTCCATTTCCCATGTAGCCTCATCTAGGCCAAAATGTTTCCACTGCACCTTGACCTGTGCAATGGTTTGGTTCCTGAGTGGGGTTTCCTTTCTGTCCAGTATGCATTGAGGTTCTGGTAGGAATTCTCCCTTTGATTCCACCAGGATCACAGACCAGTCAATTATATGATTAGAATCGTGTATATATTTCTTCAATAATGAAACATGGAAAACATTATGTGCTTTTACTGTGGGAGGAAGTGCTAGCCTANGGACTTCATCACAGGTCTACCCAAGGTCCAGGGTAAGGACTGTATCTATGTAGTGGTCGACAGATTGACCAAGTTTGCTCACTTCTATGCCATACCGACAGAGTACAGTGCAGTTCAGGTAGCTGAGCTTTTCTTCAGGGAGGTCTTCAGACTTCATGGGTTTCCGAAGAACATCGTCAGTGACAGGGACAATCGGTTCATAGGGACATTTTGGAGAGAGTTGTTTCGGTTGGTGGGGATAGAGTTGACACTTAACACTAGCTATCACCCTCAGACAGATGGGTAGACTGAGATTGTCAACAAGTGGGCTGAAGGGTATTTGAGGAACTATGTAGGAGGAAAATAGAGAACGTGGGTAACATGGTTACATTTAAGAGAACATTGCTACAACACCACCTTCCACATGTCCATTGGTATGACACCCTTCCGAGCATTGTACATATATGATGCTCCCACTTTGGTAGAATTGGTCTTCGGGGAGAGAAGAGCTCTCAAGGCCAAGGATTGGATCATATAGAGTCAGGAGATTCTCAAGTTGTTGAAAGAGAACCTGTAGACGACGCAAAACCGATAGAAGATAAGTGCAGACAAGCACAGGATATAGTGCAACTTTGAGGTTGGAGATTTGTTTTTCTTGAGACTCCAACCTTACAGGCAGTCATCTCTGAAGAAGAGTGGGGCCGAGAAGCTCAAGCCTGGATTTTATGGTCCTTACAGGATCATGCACCTAGTAGGCGAGGTTGCTTACGAGCTAGAGCTTCCAGAGGGGAGCAAGATTCATAATGTGTTCCACGTGTCTTGCCTAAAAAAGACAGTTGGACAATTCATTAACACATTAGAGGAGCTTCCCTCGTTAGATGAGGAGGGACGGTTGGAGTTAGTTCCAGAGGAGGTTTTGGAGTTTCGGGAGCGGAAACTGAGGAGCAGGGTCATCAGAGAGTGTTTGATCAAATGGAGAGGGCTTCTAGTAGAGGATGCTACTTGGGAGAGGGAGCAGGTGTTGCAACACCCTAGACTGGTATTGCTTGAGGACAATCAATTTCAGGAAGGGAGGACTGTAATGTCCCTTTCCAAATATGAGCTCCAGAGAGGAGGCTTAATGGTCTAAACTGCCCCGTTAGACTATAGCCAGGGCCAAAGAGGGGTAAACATGGTTACTAGATGTCACTCCAGTCACATGTGTTATATTCAGAAAGTGACATTGAGCTAAAAAGGGTTAAAAGCGCTTTTAGGTCATTATGAGCTAAAAATAGAAGTCAACAGTGAATTAGGGTTTCAACACTGATTTAGGGTTTTGGAAGTCAACAATGAATTAGGGTTTCAACATGATTTAGGGTTTTGGAAAGCTATAAAGGAAGGGTCAACGACCTAATTCAGGATTATGTAGATTATGACTTGTCATTGAGGAGAAGAGGCGCATCTCAGGAGAGATAGTTCAGTGTATTCCAGGAGGAAGACACCAGTTGGCTGATTTCGGTGTTGAAATACACACCCTAGTCACTGGGAAGATCATCTAGGTCTTCCATCATTCTTCATTGATTCCACAGTGCTCCCATATTCCGTGTATTATCTTTTAGTTTCTTATTTGTATTCCGGCTAAGATCCTTTTGTCTTGTGATCTAGCCGAGTGTTGTTATTTTATTTAGCCGCAGTTGCTTATTTGTATTCCGGCTAAGATCCTTTGTCTGTTGATCTAGTCGAGTATTGTCAGTTTATTCAGCCGCATTCGGCCATTTTGTAATCCATAGAGATATCATAATACAAACTTTGCAGTCCTTTGTCGTGTTTATTATTTGTATGATCATTTATATGCTGTAAACCTTTGATCCTACACACACACTAGCAGCGTTTCCTAGACTAGCCAAGTCAGGAACATTACACCACACCAACCCTTAGCATGGATTTTAGGCATCTCCTCTCGACTAATTGAATTTTGAACCTGGGCTGCCTTACAAAACGAGGCCCATTAAAACCAATTGCATTAGTGCGATTCAAATAAATTTTATTTTATTTAAAAAAACATAAAAAAATATTGATTGTCTCTATTTTTTTTAAACATTCTTTTAAAATATTTACACAGGTTTTTCAATTTTTAATTTTCTAACATTTTTTTGATTTTTTTAATGTTTTTCATTAAAAAAAAAATTGATTTTATTGTGAAGTTTTTCAAATTTTATTATTTATTTATATATTATAGTTTTTACAATGATGTTTCCTAATTTTTTTTTTTTTTTTTAACTTTTAAATATAGTTATAGCGTTTTTTATTTTTTAATTACTTTTAAATATAGTTATAATCTTTTTTTCTTTTAATTATATTATAATAATGATGATTATAATTCATTAAAATCAATTTTAATTTATAGAATATTTACACAAATTAATAGAAAATTAATTAATTTACTTTAATATTTTATTTTTACATTTCATGATGAAATAAATTAGAGAAAAGCTTATCTAATAAAATAAACTTTTTTTTTTTTTATTTTTTTTTTATTTTTTATATTTCTATTTTTAAAATAAAAATAAAAAGTAAAACTTTATCTCCAAGTAACAAAATAAAATTGATTAAATTTTATAAATAAAAAACACAAATTAAATTTTTTTTTTTATAAATATTTATGCAACAATTTTACTAGGCCATCACCTTTTATTTTATAATTTATAATTTATTTTTGACTTTTTAAAAATTTTATAATTTTAAATTAATGATTAAAATTTATGTTAAAAAGAAGCCATAAGAAAAGTAAAAAAAACATGACAATCCAAAATAAATTGAGATTGAATGCAATTTACAAGTCCAAAGTTTCAAAACAACAAAAAATTTCACCGAGAAGTTGTTCTATTCTCCATTCCCAAGCCATATTCTTATATCTTTAGCTCAAAAATATATGGTAAAGTATACACGGAAAAATATCACTCAAGTATATTATTTGCATTTTGATTTAACAAAAGTATATAGAAGAAGATTACTTGATACACAAAATTTAAGTTTTAATTTTTTTTTTTGTGGGGTGGGGTCGGGGTAATTTTTATAATTTAAAATAAAATAAAATAATTTTTTTGTAAGTAAGTTTGTGTATTATAAGTTGCTTCTCAATTTCATTATATACATATCTGTTTTTTAGTGAATAGAATTTGTTGGTCTGCACTGTTTAGATGAGAAACCAATACAACCAGATGATCAAAATAAGTGAGTTCCTAGAATTTAAATACTTGTAATAGCCAAAACACAACTTCTTATACACTCCATACTGTCTATAAGCCTTAGTGCCATGCAGGGCTATGACAAAAATTAAGTAAAACATTGCCATCAACATAATCCTTAAGCAAGAACTTGAAAACATAGGCTTCATTTTGAGTCTGGAGCCGGGTAACCAATCTTCCTTATGTCGCTTGTCGCCAGGGCCCTTGCTGCCGCTGCGGTCA
The DNA here is from genome assembly GCA_010110895.2 of Picea sitchensis. Classification (NCBI taxonomy): domain Eukaryota; kingdom Viridiplantae; phylum Streptophyta; class Pinopsida; order Pinales; family Pinaceae; genus Picea; species Picea sitchensis. The sequence continues at coordinate 169,180 of SNQJ01S0009082.1, forward strand.
AAGGAGCCATAGAGTGGTTGAGAAGAGCAGAAAGTGTTCTTCGCGTTGATCCTTGAGCTCAGTCCTAATCAGTAAATCCTCCAAGTCGTGCCGGACTTCGAAAACCAATCCTTACAGAATATCCATTGATGCCAGGAGCCGAGAGTAGTCGCCACAGGCACAACAAATGGGAGGATGGGGTTGAGAGGGGGTCATCGCCGAGGAGATGGAGGTGGCATTAGGTTGGGACGCAACTTGAGGAGTCGCATGAGAGCTGGACGAATGAGAGGTGAAAGGCATGTTCGAGATGGCGCCAGGTGCAAAGCCTAAAGAATTCCCCTAACTATCGAACCATTCCACTCGACACGCCCTGGGAGAAGACATAGGAGTGACGCCATGCAGACCAGAGGAGGAGGGGAGGGGGGGGGAGGAGCGAGGCCATGTAGACCAAAGGAGGATGAGGGGGAGGGAGACAAAATGGGCAAGGTCTGTTGCTAGCTGAGGTTTCGAGGAGCCATTCTCCCGTATGTTTGATACCAGGCCAAACCCCTTTTTGGCTTTCCACGCAACCTCGACATAACTTGGAGGGGGAGGTGGAGGAAGACGACCTTCAAATATGAAATCAAGAGCCAAGAGGGAGAGTTGGGCGAAGAAATGAAATAGATGAAATGCACAACATAGGCTATGGATTTTGGAAGGCGATGGAGGAACAAAAGCTCCGGTTCAGTGTAAAGAAGCTAGAGGAGGTGACAAGACAAGCTTCTCACATAATCCATTTCCATTACTGCGACAGGGGAAATGGCACGCTGAAGCACCTGGAGCATGTACTCGCCAAAGAAAATGAGTAACAGAGTGTAAATGCGATGCATTATATCGCGGGGGTGACGACGATAGTGCGGGGCACATGGCCTTCCAAAGCCAACTGTTGACCCACCTCCCTCGTGTCCACTATCATGTGAATGACACCCCATCCGAGGAAGAATAAAATAAATTTAATATCAATATCAATTTATATTTATTTATTTAAAGAAAAAATAAATATTTCTTGCTTCATAAATTTTGTACAAAATTTTAAAATGTTATTTGTTTCTAAATTAAGTGTTGGGAAAAGTCTTATCTTTTTATATATCTAAAATTTTAATAACAAGTTGGTTTACAAAAATAACCTTACAATTGAAAATCTTAAAACATTTTTAACAAACAAAATGATATTTTTCATACAAATTATTATTTTTTTTAAACATTTTAAACAAATGAAATGATATTTTCATATCGATTTCAATTTTTTTTTAAACATTTTTAACATATGAAATGATATTTTCATACAGATTTCAAAAATAATTTAAAAAATATATTCACATTACCATTACCTTATGTTGCAGTGTATTAAACTTTGGATTCACAACTTAAATAAAAGATGTTGTCTTCATTGTGTATATATTTGTATTACCATTACCTTATACAATGTATGGTTAAGAACATGCGTTTCTTTTTAAGAGGTCACAAGTTCAAATCCAGAGGAGGTAGGGTATGTATACCTTCGTAGACTTTACCAGTCAAATCGCTAGGCGAAGGGGGGTCCCTTATCCCACAAACAAAAGAGTCTCATACACCAATTTGATGTGACTTGGTCGTGACCTTAAAAAATAAATTATTATTATTATTAAACGTTAGCTTAACAAATTTAATAAAATATTAACTTAAAATTGTTCTTCACTTAGTAATCATCTACTCATGGTCCAAACAAATTAATTTTGGGTTCTCAATCTTAGTAACCATATACTCATGGCCCAAACAAAATGTTAGTCTAGGGTCATCTCTTACATAATTTTATAATTTTGTATTAATAGGTATGTTAATTTCCTTTTTAATCATATCTGATCAATGTTGACCACTTTTGCTTCTAACCACCTTCAAACATAACTTGTGCATCTAACTTTTTAGGTTGATTCTACCCATTTTCTTGTATTTTAAGGAGGGCATTTGTTGCAAGGAGCACTCATTTACATCAGCGCGGTCTTCCAAGACAACCGCATCAGATATGAAGGGATACCGTAAGAGTTCGCAACGCGTCCCCTTTACAAATTTGCATAGACTAAAGTCCAAAGACTAATGGCCTGGAAATGTAACAAGATCACACTAGGTCAGGGATAACTGCAACACAAAGAGAATCACGAGAGATCAATGATGAAGAAAAACCTTCAATTTCCCGTCAATTTGTACAATCAAAGTTTAATGCAGTTAGAAAAGAGTGAACTGACACAAGAAGTAATGATCGAGCAATAGCCCAGCGTTGGCCATTCCTTTTTATTTTAAGAGAATGAAACTACTATGGAAAGACACACTTCATAAGAGCATACATGGACTGCTGTAGCTCATAGGAAAAACAATCATAGCTCAGAGTGTTCAAACATATAAGAAATTAATGAACCCACATAATTAATGAACATGAAATCGAAATAATGACAAACATAATTAAGCATTTAATGAGGATTTTAGGAAAAAATTATAGAGGGGTGAGATGTACAAATTTTTTGTGTATTGTTACTCATTGAAAATATAAAATTGTTTTTGAAAATATAAAATTGTAGATAACCATAGCTATACACTTTCATTAAGTGTGGATAGGCTCTTTGTCTCCTTCATCCACCAAAATTTGAGTAGGTTGCACTCCTTGAGATTTCATTTCTTCTACTATACTTCCTCGAGATTTCATTTCTTTTAGTATACTTCTTCAAGTTCTCTTGCATCTCCCTCCATTGCCCTCTTCACTACAACCCTCATTGTTTTAATGGGCTTCCTTTGGAAGACCAACCATCACAATTGTTAGTTTTCACTTCCATTTTGCTCAAAAAGACAAAAAGTGAAATAAAAAAAATATGTTTACTTACAAAATTTTCAATTGTTTGTCAAATATACAATTCGGATCACACCTCCCCATTTCAAGGCTTTTGGTTCCCAAAAGCTGGACCATTAAGGAGATGGTAGCACAAGGCCTCCATTTTCCTCCCCATATCCAACATTCCATTTCTCAAGAAGGTGGTTTGTTTCCTCCTTATTTGCCTTGTTTTGTTGTTAGAGAAGGTATTCTCTCTCTCTCTCTCTCTTGATGTGATTTGATGAGGTATTCCTTGTCACCCTTGACCAAGCGATACTTGTTTTCTCTCTTATAAAAGGTAGCATCCCTATCACAGAGGTACAAGCTACCAAACATCACTCCACATGCGTCTAATGGTGCAACTTCACATTCTACTTAATCAACATAGTTGACACTGTTATCGCACAATTTGTAGGTTGGGGAAAGCCCGATTCAAACCACAAAATGGTGACAACTAAGAGATCACCTACCCACTGTCACCTTATGCAGGTATTCCCATCACTTTAGAGATGAAAGAATCACCTCAAGGGGGGAATCCCGATGACCCTAGGGGAATGAGATGGAAAGTGAAGAGATGAAAGAGGGTCCCCCTATAGGTCAATATACTAAGTGTGGAAAGGATTTGGAAAGAGTCTTGATAGTAGCCAATGGTTTCCAAGAGGTATGAGTGCCTGCAAAGGATGATTATACCTACTTGAGACACAAGAAAAACCAAGTATGCATGTAATATGTTAGGTGGACCAGCAAGTTAAGCTTGATGTCCCTATTTGCAACAATAAACAATAATATATATCAACAACAAAAATATAGTAAGAGCTGCAAATGAAGATGCTAAAAGTCTAGTAAAATAAGCAAGAGGCAAGATAGCAAATACCAGTTCAACTCAAAAATGAAAGATAAAGACTCTAGCATGGAATAAGACTGAAAGAAAAGTATTGCAAAGATGTACTCAACAACCTTATGGATGTAGCACCTAAGTTTTTACAACCAAGAAATCAACCATCAAAACTTGCCAACAATCCACCCAAAAAGTGCGCTATCCTTAGTAGATTATAGGGGGAAACTTTTAGCAATTTTAGACGGTCGAGTAGTGAGTTATTAATGAAAATGTGTTAGGGTTTATACAACCCTAATGACTGTAGAATAAAATTTATGATAGAAACAAGAAGAACTTAGCCAAAGGTGACACCCAAGTGGCTCAACCAAGCATATAAAACATATAATTGATTTCAATTTAGACAACCTCAAAATCTTGAGTTTTCGTGTTAACCAATGCAAGATTTTATTTCTCCAATGCAATTATTTCTAGTGCCTTTAGCTATTGGGTTATGGAGTCAAATAAATGAAGAGATAACAAGTGCTATCTCCTTGGGTGTGTAAACCCTTTTACTCCCCAAGGCAAACAATTGCTAACTAGAAGATATTGGGAGGGTGTAAACCCTTTTACTTCTCCCAGTAAAACCTTGTGCAACAAATTCATTCTAGAAAAAAATAATAGATAATGGTGGGGTTGTAAATCCTTATACTCTCCAAGAAATATAGAAAATCAATCTTGTAACCAAGCAAATGAATCATCCACAAGATAAATCCTTACGTAGTCCAAGAAATGACAAGATAAACCTCCTCTTACCAAGATAAATCCACCACAAATACAATAGAAAATCTCCAAGAGAGGTAGCACACTACTTCTTCCACCGATAGTATAAAGAAACCAAGATAAGAGCACAAGAGATAAGATGTTTCCCAAAGAGGGCANTCAAATTCTGAGCACGATGGCTGAAAATACTCACAGAACAAATCTGCATCTGAACTCCCAAGAGATGGCCGAAAATCATCCTGAAAATGGCGTGTCGGGTCATCCTCGAACGCATGAAACAAATATGTAATCATATCATTATTAGAATTCCAAACATCTGAATCATACACGCATGAAGACTAGTCCTCTGAATATGATACCTACACCCTCTTTTCCTGAGAGCTACTCTCAATGTAAAAAATGGGGTCTCCATAAAAAAAGACGCATGAAACATCCCATCTAAGTCTCTTAGTTTGTATGAACATTTCTATATGATCATCAACCAAATCCAAGGGTTATTTCATAAAACCATCAATATGATTGAAAATAACCATCTCTTCGTCTTCATGTGTAGGAAGGACAAAGGCTAGGGCAAATTCAATTGGATCTTCAATTTATTCATGATTGAGGCTAATTACTTCTTCAACTTCATGCACAGGAGGAAAGCAAGGCTAGACAAGCTCACCTTCATCAAGCATGAGAAAATATAATGATGTCTCAACATGTTGTGATTCATTAGAATTCTTATTTCTCTTTATGGACATGATCCTCCATCACCTCTTCATCACATGCAGCTTGATCTTTAATACATAGCTCTTTATTTTCCCTTTTCCAAAAGGGTCTATCACATCCAAGGGATCCTCTAATACTTCTTTACTTCCAAAATCATGGAATAAAATATCATCAATATTTTCAAAAGGGTAACAACTCATCATATTCTCTTCTTGATATGCAGGAGGAAATGAGGTCTGAATGTCTTCATCAAAAGGAAGGGCATGTATAAACACTTCATCTTCATTGAAATTCTTGTCCAGATCTTCATCGACATCTTCTTCATATATCTGTCCTTCAATCATTTCTTCATCCTCAAGGGCTAGTTCTTCGGTCGATTTTTGAAATAACTCTTTTATACGATTCATCATTTCCTCAACAACTTTATTAGCAACCTTTTCCTTTTCCATATGTAAAAGTTCCCTCCTCGAGGCATGACAAGTTTTGGACGAGGGTTCATCCCATGGTGCCATAATTCCATTGACCAAGATGGAAACTCAATGGAGTCGTTGGATAAGGTCAAGGCTTATCAAAGGATGAAAGGGGGAAAAATGGAAAAGCAAGTTCTTGGGAAGGTGGAGTTGCTAAATAAGCTTCAATAAGATCTCATCAAGGGTGGAAGGGGAGAGGGAACTTCCCTTCGGTGGATTCGCTAGGAAAATTAGGGAAAGTCTTTGGGATATCTTGCTAAAGTGTTGTTAGGGTTTGAAAGGGGATTCAAAATCCTTCCCGACAACAACGCCAAAATTTTATCACACAAGTTGTAGGTTGGGAAAAGCCTCAACCAAACAAAAAAACGATGTCAACTAAGAGAACACCTACCCACTGTCACCTTAGGCAGGGATTCCCCCCTTTAGGTGATTCTTTCATATCTAAAGTGACATGAATGCCCGACTAAGGTGACAATGGGTAGGTGTTATCTTAGTTGTTTCCATTTTGTGGTTTGGGTCAATCTTTGCCCAACCTTCAACTTGTGCGATAACATGCACTAATGACAAAATTGATTTTACATATTTGAGTGATTCTCATAACAATTTTCCCTTGCAAACATACTAGTGAACTTGGATGCACTAGATTGTAGGTTTCTAGACCAATCTCATCAACTAATGTTTTGGAAACCAAATTACCTTGAGAACCACTATCGAACAAGGCATTTACCTTTTGGTTCTTCACTTAAAATTTGATTCGGAATAATTCATATTTATCTCCACTCATCTTTGACTGTTGCAATGTGCTGCAAACAACAGTTTCGTCCAGATCATAGGTTTTTTCTACCACTTATTCTTTTGTCTCGGTAGTTGCCTTTTCTTTCCCCTTGGACTTTAGCCACTTTGGATGCAATTCCAGATGAAGTTTTCAACACTTCTCTTCCATGTTCTCATCTACATCACAATGTTTGCAATGGTTATTAGGATTCATCCATTTCTTGATGATGGTTGCCATCTTCTTATCTCTTTTCTTGTTGTTTTTTTCTTGGCTCATGTGTTGCTTCCCATTCTTGGATTCCAACTTGATATAGAGATCCTTCTTTCTCGCCTTGTCTATTCTTTTCACACCATGAAGCTGCAATTTTCTTCAGATATGGATGAAAATTCCTCCAAGGTAATTCATCACCACCTCTAGCTCTTCCAAAGAGATACCCAACCTGATGGCCTACC
>SNQJ01S0009082.1:198986-219638 GCA_010110895.2 Picea sitchensis
CTCTTAATAATAATAAATCATAAAAACACTAGCTAGGTGTTAGTCCCTCTATGTGTTTGCTTATCAAAAACATTTCACATAACAATTTCAAGATGTAAATTAAGTTATAGAATCTTATAGTATACAAGTATGTGAATAATTCAATTTTAAGATGTAAATTAAGTGATAGAATCTTATAGTATACAAGTATGTGAATAATTCAATTTTAAGATGTAAATTAAGTTATAGAATCCTATAGTATACAATTATGAAAATAATTAAAGCAAGATAAAATATTATTTATTTAAATTATTAAATTTTATTTTGATTTACATTTTTTTATTTAAAATTTCAGAAGTATATATATATATATATATATATATATATATAATTCCATTTTAATCTAAGGACCTTGTGCTCTTTATTGGGTTTGAATAGTGGGAAATTTTTATAATGTAAAACAATGATGTTCACTTTTTCATATTGTTCCCCTAGGGTAACAATGAACAAAGTATCGTATCGATAGGATTTATGTTGATGACAATTCTTGCCCCCACTAAATCATTGTTTCTCCCAAATAATAAATAGGTTTCTTGATATAAAAGGAAGATAACCATTAATATATAAGTATTACATATGCATGATAGCGGTATGAAAGAAACAATCCAAAATGGTTGGATTTAATGGTGAGAAATGAGGAGTTTCTCATCATTTATTAAGGTTCTAATCCTATGAGGATCTACTATGAGTTTTTGAGGTTTCCATGGGGACACATAAGTGGATCAAATTTCATTGGTGGGTTGGATCCAATGGTGAGGAATGGTGAATTTCTCACCATTGACTAAGGTTCAAATTCTATGATGGCCAACTGTGAGCCCTTGAGGTTGCTATGAGGACACAATAATGGTTGAATATGTAGTTGCACCAAAATGGATTATATTAAAATGATCTCATCATCCATGCATACATAAGTGGATCAGATCCCACTCCCTTATCCTCCTTAAAACCAATAATTTTATATAAACAATAATTTAACTTTTACAAACATCTTATATTTACTTAGTTATCAAGAGAGTAGGGTTTGTAGAGAGGTGTGTCTAGGGATTGTGCCTTAGCTGCATCATCACTACATCAAAGGATCCATTAGATAAATCATATGTTCTCCCTCAATATACACTACTTTCATTTTAAGGATCTCATTCGACTAGAACCTTGATTCCGTCCATATTCAATCCTCCACCTACACCTCCATCTACCAACAATGACCAACACTTAATTGCTTTAATCATTTCGAAGGTTGCTCCTATGATCCCCTGTTGGCCCTCAACCAAGTTTTGGAGAACCTTGGTCGTGTTTGACCATTTTTGGGACTTTGACAGGCTGGTTGAAGATGGAGCGCCCAGGCGAAGCGAAGATCATGGGATCTCGCCCCCGTTTGTGGGCTTTTTGGGTTTTATGGTTCATGTAACGGGTATGGGATGTCGACCCATGGGTTTACCCATGTTTAGGCCCCTTTTGTAATGTATAAATAGGGATATAAGCAATGTAAGAAGTAGTAGTGGATGTGTGTGACTTAGTGCAATTATTTGTAATCGGCTTTGTGCATACTGTGTGTTAAGACTTGCAGAGCTAAGTGTAAGTGATTGTAAAAGGATTTGTGCACAAACTGTGTAAAGGCTTGGTTCTTGGACCTAGCTCGTGGAAGGAGGATCTAGTGAGGTGCACACAGATCTCCTATCCTATGCGTAGTTGGCTTTGTGGCTTTGTGCATGTAAGAAGATTGGAAGAAGCTAATAAAAGAGGAGAAGAGTTGGTGGATGTAGCCCCATGTTGGGGGTGAACCACATATATTCTATGTTGTGGTTGCTTTGTGTGATGTGGTTGATATGTTATTGATGTGATCTATGCTTAGTGCGGTAATATTTATGTATGTTAGATGCATCTGATGTAGTAACTTAGTCCTTAACAATATGAATGAACGTTAGATCTATTTTGATGTTATGTGCTGAATGGTTAGATGTGATTAGACCTTGATGAATAATGCGTTGTTCTATAATTAGGGTTTGAATCTGTGATGTGAATAAGGGTGAAATAATGATGAATGTTAATTTCTAAGTGCTCTATTAAGTATTGTGATCACGGATCTGTGTCCTAGCTAGGTTGTAGACACTTGGGTCCTAGAAGCCCCCATGCCTCTACCTCAGGTGAGACTTCATCTGCTTCACAGGTGTTGCCGAAAGGGTCGATAGTTAGGGTTTTTTTGGTGCGCTATTGAAGTGTTGAACTCTGGTTCTGCCTCTGTGCCAACAAATGGTTCCATTGCCGGGACCTGTGATTGCTGGGAACTGAAGAAAAGAGAAAGATCTATGCGTAGATTTGTTGCTGTAGTGCACAATATTCTACTTGACTTGTGAAGCTCTATGATAAGAAGGGAACCAGATCTAAATAAAAGAGGTAATATTTTAAATCTTTGTGCTCTGATAAAGGTAAGATAAGTGGAAATTTTTGTTTCGAAAGAATGGATCTAGGTATGTTTGATAGATTTCACACTAGTCTAAAAACTAGGGCACAACTAGAAGAAATAAGATTTGATATGAATAGATCTGATCAAGTTAACGAAAGATATGTTATTCCTATGCATAGAAATAATTTTTGGACTAACAAGTGGATGCAGGATCCTAGAAAGAATTTTTTGCAGGTCCATCACTGTGATCCCAGTGCACAATACAGGAAAGGTTGGGGGTCCTTTAAGAGAAAGAGAGGATTGACTCTTTGTTATAGTTGCAGAAGACCGGGACATCTTGCTAAGGAATGCCCTAGTAGAGGTCCTACTTGCCTTTGTTTTAAATCTACTGGACATGAAGGTTTGGATTTCCCTAGAATGATTGCTAAAGTTGAGAAGATGAACATGAAACAAGAAAACTGTGAAGAAGGTCAAGAGACTAAGAATATACTAGAGAACCAGAAAGAATCAGAGGCTATATTATTGTAGATGAAAGAAACACTAAATGATCACAAAAACATCAGTTTACCAGAGATCTTAAAAGAGAAGTAGTGCATAGAAACAAGAATAGGAGACTTCGACATAGGCTGTGTATTGGATGCAGAAACACAGGTGAAAATTATGCCAGAAAGTACTTGGGAAATTCTGGGAAAGCTTGCTACGATTCCTTTATTGGGAGGAAAATGATTGTTTAAAGGAAATATGATAACCCTATGTGGAAGAATTACTCATGTACCTATGAGTTCTCATGGAAGATCGACAAAAGAAGAATTCGAGGTCATTAAGTTTGTTGAGAACAATGCTCCTTTCACACTTTTGTTAGGAAGGACTTGGATTGAGAGAAATCAGATCGGAAGGAAAGAAGAAGAGGAATCTATAGAACAGAAAAATAAAGAATTAAGGGATTTCATGGCTTGGAGAATAGCGCGCTTAATAGAAGAACAAGAGGACAAGTCGAAGCAACTGAGGGTCAGAGACCTGGTTGTCGAAGTTGAAAGAACGCAACAAGGCTTAAATAACTTATCCATGCAGAAGAGAAGAGCACCTACTCTAGACACAGTAAGAGAAGAAGTATTACTCTCGAACCTTGTGAAAGACCCCTAGAAGTGTGAAGTTACTATGCTAAGAGAAGATACGAACAATAATGGAAAGAGGAATCCAAAGACACATATCACAGGGAAGAAAGAAAGAAAGCTCAGTAAGAAGAAAGCAAAGTTAGAAAAATTGCAGGAGGTTCCAGAGAGGACTTCACAGAAGGAAGGCTTGCAGAACTTGAACCTCGCCAGAATAGCAGAACAACGCAGACTGGCACTTTGACACGATGAAGCAATATGATCGTTGGATGCATCTCGTCTGTTAGAATGACTCTCCAAAATGACTAGAAACACAGTTATTGCCAGAAATATCACCATTGGACCGTTGGGACCGCTCCATAATGGATGGAATCGTATTGATTGAGGCATTCCTGCCCATTGGAGGAGTCCATTATGACATTGTCTATTTAATCCGTCGAATGTCTTACTAGGGATACTTTTGCAAATTGTGATTATCCGAGCCCAGAGAGAACTGATTTCTATCATGCTGTGCTTATTGAGACCTTGCCACCCGATTTGATTACCTTGAGTGTTTGTCTGCCTATCCGAGATATCTGATCTAGAGCGTGCATGTCGGACAAACTTAGTGTAGTAGATAAGTTCATAGAAGATATCCTAATAGAACTTATGGCTGAGAAGGTCATGTTTGTAGGAGCATAGGCGTCGTCGACGAGAGGATTGCAAGCATCCCCGTCGACTGCACATCGATCTGGGCCATCCCGAACTGCGACAGGGAAAAGAAGTAAGAACCATGACGACCTGGCGAATGCGAAGCTCATCCCGTCAGTCTTGCCCAACTATATCCCACCTCTGGTTGGCATGGTTAGTCATGAAAATGTCCTAAGATATTTCGACTACACATTGATCACTGCATACCTCCCGAAGGGGATACACGCAGTTGGACCACAATTGCGACAGATTTTGACGCTCAAGATCAGTGATTTCAACTTAGGAGACCGCAAAAATTATGGAATGCTCGCACCACACAAGTACTTAACAAAGACAACGGGGAAGAAGCTGAAGATAGTCCCCCAGCCGTGGACCAAAGACATCCCGAGATCAACAATCCTTAATGCGATGAAGATACCACACTTCGACAAACATCAGGAGGTTAATGTGTGCGTTAAAATCCTCATGTCGTGCTTCCATGGTGGGTTCCTATGGTTGGATAGGCACATCATTGTAGATCCGATGTTGATCCACCAGATCACTGGATTGAGCATGCAGGGACCGAACCCTTAGGATTTTTACCCAGGGAAGGCTGCAGACAATGCCCTGGTGCAGCAAATAAAGGAAACCTATGGCGATGTAGAGAAGGGAAAGCGGGGCTACAAGGTAGCCTCCATGCAAAATGGTGCAGTGTGCCTAGCTTTCCAATTGATCACTGGTAAGCTCATCAGGAAGAACAGACCGACGTAGGTCACGGGTTTTGTCGTCGACCTTGCAGGAAAGTGCGTCGAAGGGATGCAGATGAACTGGGCGAGCTACCTCGTCAACTAGTTGGAGCTAGATTGCCGCAAAGTGTAAGACCATGGCTATGAGTTTCACTTCAGCTGGTTGCTGATTCTTGTTGCCTTTGTCGCTTGGGAGATGCTGGAAGGAGAAGCCTTCCCTGAAGTTGAGCCGTCCAAAACACTGGCCGTGAGGTTCACTACCTTGTGGTACTCGAGTGATATGGCGAAGCAGTGGAAATCAAACATTGTCTTCCACACTTACTATCTACATCTCACGCGAGCCATTTAGTCATTCCCCCGAATGAATCCAAATACACTCCATCAGTTTAGGCCACTCACAAAGTTCCATGTAGACCAACACTTTATATATATCACTGCGCATAGGGATGAAACCAAGGAGGAGCTGTAGTCATACTATAAATTAACTAATGTAGACATGGAGGATATAACTAAGGAGTGGCTGGCTGAATTCCTTGTACCAGTCGAGCAGACAGAGCTCTCCAACCCCGATATCATCGGACGCCCTGTAGTCACCCGAGAAGAATATGATGGACCCAACAACAACAAGAAGAAAAAAAAGGAAGAGGTGTAGGAAATAAACAACGCATCGGAGGAAATTGCGTCGGATTCACCTGAAGGAGGAGGAGATAATGATGTAGAACAAAAAGAGGATGAAGAGGAAGAAGACAAGAAGGAACATGGCAAAGTGACATCGCCTAAATATCCCCTTACATAGGCCGAGACGTCAAAGAAAAGAAATGTTTCTCCAAATAAACGCTCAGCGCAGAAGAAGTCATGAGCCATTAAGCCTCAATTCTAGACTGTTTTTACGGTGGATGATATCGACCTCATCATCGCAGCTGTTTCAGATAACTTAGAGGACATTTTGTAGCGAAACAAAGCCAAACATGAGACAATGTATGATAGGATCGAGGTGAAGCTAAAAGGGGTACAATAGGCTCTCTATTCGAGCCGCGCAGTGTCTACTGCGCCATTTTCATCAGGGGGTATAGAAGTGGGAGATGAGCCCACCCAACTATGCAAATTAGCATATTCGAAAAAGGCTCACCTTCGTCGAGTACATGAGGAAAAAGGTTAAGCTACAAAGGCCTTGAAGAAAGAAAAGGAGGAAGCCCTAAGGAAAAGTTGGGTTGTGCAGCAAGAGAAAGATGACCTCCGAGTGAAGTTTGAAGAGGACAGAGAGAAGATCTAGAGAGAGAAATATCAGCTGCTCATAGAGTAGATTGGAGTTAGAGAAGTATTCACTCGAGCACTTTGCTCCGTGCCAGGATTGGCACAGATGGAAAAGGAGACAACTGAGAGCCAAGTGGGGAAGCTTGCTGAAGCCATTCAACAACTCCAAGCAAGAGTAGAAGAACTGGAATTGCAAGCAGTGCCGAGCACTCCATAGGAAGTGCGAGACCAGAGGGAAGAAATTGCCCGGAGCCTATTCGAAAGAATCAAGGCATTGGCGTTAGAATGAAAGCAACTCAGTAACCGAAGTGCACAGACCTATGAGTACCTTACAGAGAACCTGAAACTAAGAACATTAGAAGCACATATTCAGGAGGAAAAGAAACAAGCATCGACAATGAAAGTGCAACTGAAACTGCTTTTAGCAGTTGAGAAGATGAAAAGGTCACAAGAACAACACACAGTTCAACAACAGGTCCATTCTATCCAGAGTAGAGTCATGGAAATGAACCAGAGACTCCAACCGGTACAGAACGAAGCCTGCACACTTTTTGAGGAGATCAAGGGACAAGGTGCACAACTGGAACAAGTGGTCACCACAATGGAACAATGCTTGGAAGGACCTGCCACTGAGAAAATCATTCAGGAGTTCACCGAGCAGGAGGCTCTGGCGAAGCAGCAAGTCGAGGTAGCTCGAGTCAAGCTCGAGGCCTTCGAAGCAGAATTGCCCAGATCAGAGTGACTCGAGACAAGTCACAGGTGAGTGTTGGGGGCTTGTTGGCCCTCGACCAAGTTTTGGAGAACCTAGGTCATGTTTGACCATTTTTGGGTCTTCGACAGAATGGTTGAAGACGGAGCGCCCAGGCGAAGCGGAGATCACGTGATCTCACCCTGTTTGCAGGATTTTTGGGTTTTAGGGTTTATATAGAAGGTATGGGATGTTGGGCCATGGGTTTAACCATGTTTAGGCCCCTTTTGTAATGTATAAATAGGGATCTAAGCAATGTAAGAAGTAGTAGTGGATGTGTGTGGCTTAGTGCAAGTATTTGTAATTAGCTTCATGCATACTGTGTGTTAAGACTTGCAGAGCTAAGTGCAAGTGATTGTAAAAGGGTTTGTGCATAGACTGTGTAAAGGCTTGGTGCTTGGACCTAACTCAGGGAAGTAGGATCTGGCGAGGTGCGCGTAGATATCCTATCCTATGTGGAGTTGGCTTTGTGGCTCTGTGCATGTAAGAAGATTGGAAGAAGCTAATAAAAGAGGAGAAGAGTTGGTGAATGTAGCCCCACGCTGGGGGTGAACCACATATATCCTGTGTTGTGGTTGCTTTGTGCGATATGGTTGATATGTTATTGATGTGATCTATGTTTAGTTCTATAATATTTATGTATGTTAGATGCATATGATGTAGTAGCTTAGTGCTTAACAATATGAATGAAGGTTAGATCTATTCTGATGTTATGTGCTGAATGGTTAGATGTGCTTAGACCTTGATGAATACTATGTTGTTTTGTAATTAGGGTTTGAATCTGCGATGTGAATAAGGGTCAAAGAATGATGGATGTTAATTGATAAGTGCTCTGTTAAGTATTGTGATCACAGATTTGTGTCCTAGCTAGGTTGTAGACAGTTGAGTCCTACAACCCCCCTTGCCTCTACCTCGGGTGAGACTTCATCTGCTTCACAGGTGTTGACGAAAGGGACGATAGTTAGGGTTTTTTTGGTTCACTGTTGAAGTGTTGAACCGTGGGTCTGCCCCTGTGCCAACATCCCCATACATGGTTATAATATTTAGTTGAGGTGCGATCCCTCCCAACTTGTGTCTAATCCTTTGATGGAATGAATTCAACCTATAGTGAGTTTGGAATCAACTATTCCCTCTTCACAAATCCAAATGGTAAGAGAAGTTACAACCCTATATATCAATGGTTCCATATGAAATAGATTAGTTAGATTATTTCAAGAGAAATGGGATAGTTTGCAAATTTAATGGGATTTGGTTGAAACTTTCACACCCACATTCAAGGATTTCCTTGACCCGAAAAAACAAAAATTAAGGAAGAATGTTTTATCTATCCATGTGTACAAGGGTTCTTGATTATTGATTTGACTTAGCTAAGGACATAGATATGATACTCAACTCAGGCCAACTCAGGCCTCTAGTTTTAGGGAAAATCTAGCTATGCATGAATCCATGGACCTCAAAATTCGATCCATCTTCAAACTCTCTCTCCACTATATTGGTTTAGGTAAGGATGGCCAACCTTCCACTCTAATTTTGGGGTTCAACTCATTGAATGATATTGGAAATATGCTAGGAAAATTCCACTTTTAAAGCATAGAAATATAAATAATTTGTGTCACCACATATGGTGAAATCTACATGGATATGGATTTTAACAAAGGTTTTCTAATAGAATCCAAGCTCATTGCAAAATAATACACCTAGATGTAGCCCCGTGGATTACAAGTAGGTTTTGTTCTAGTTTAGGGATAGCTTTTGAATTGATCACGTTGAAGTACACTGGCCAAAAATAATAAAAGAAGGTCAACTCCTTGGGAGATTTAAAAAATATCCTATTTGATGGGTGGGAGAGACAAAAGATCTCCATTTTAACAAAGGTTTTCTAACAAAATGCAAGCTCATTTCAAAATAATACACCTAGATGTAGCCCCCTGGATTATAAGTAGGTTTTGTTCTATTTTAGGGATAGCTTTTGAATTGATCACGTTGAAGTGCACTAGCCAAAAATAAGAAAAGAAGGTCAACTCCTTGGGAGATTTCAAAAAAATCCTATTTGATGGGTGGGAGAGACAAAAGATCTCCATATTATTAGTAATGAATTTTAGAATCCATCCCATTGGTCCCTAAGCCACCCCTTTCACCAAACCGAAATAGATAAGGGAAGCCTCAAAGTGACCCCCCTCCATAGGAGGATTTGCAAGAGAATATGACAAGACTAGAATCAACGTTGATGCCCCCCACCTCATGGCCCAAAGGAATTATTAGCAATGTTTCTAGTTCCATATCCATCGATAGTATCATAATCATAGAAGACATAAACAACAAGGGGGCTTATTCAAAATATTCGTCTACTTATCCAAGTGCAAAAGTTACTTCCCTTTACTCACACACCCCCTTGGTGATCATGTAAATGTGGATGAACCTGCACAAATAAGATCTAGCTAGCAAAGGATGTACATAGTTTGTAGAAAAATGAGAAAAGGCGGAAATGAGAGAGAGAGAATAAAAAAATTGTATTAACTGTATTCCACACTCAAAGACTGAATAATTTACAATAGATATAGGCTACATGAGTAACTAATGCACCATAGTATTGATCTAGAGAGATCTAGACACTCACTGACATACATTAGAGTGAACTGCCACCTAGTCCTAGTTAACTGTTCCATGCAATCATCAGTTATCCGAGTCACGACTTCCACTAGTCTAACTAAGTGTAACTGACTCTAAACTAAAGAAGAACATCCTATTCTGTAGGGGAATATTCTCTAGAGAGAATATTCTAATCTAAGGAAGAGTTCTCAACATTGGACTGTAAAACTTAGGAAAATAATTATAGGTGAGTGTGTAATATCTCGAATAGATCAAACCTCTCCACCCCCCTCTGAAAAGGGGTGAGGAAGTTGGGCAGATCTAGCAAGTAAAAGAAGATTAGGCTAAGAGATATTTGGACACCAAAAAAGGCCTCAATGGAGAGGAAGAATAAAGTGCAAGATAAATATAAGATATTAAGTTGGCAACAATACCATTCCAATATCAACAAGAGGTATGGACAAAAGTTTTGAAGAAGCAAAAAAAATCCTCCCCAAGAGATGTCGACTTACATGACAAGATAGTGCCATTGGAAATCCCCAAGAGATGTCGACTTACATGACAAGATAGTGCCATTGGAAAATTTTCTTAACACATATTTCTTATGCATGTTGCGAGTTTATGAGAATTTATTATGTAACTTAGGAAAATAAAGAAATTGAGGTAGAAAAAAAAAAGATCACTACTCAAAAATCACATTCCCTATGAGTTCTATGGGATCTTCCTAGATAAATGGCACAATTATGATATTATGTACCTCTTCTTTAACTTGGTATAGCCATAAATTTTTACTCAATACAATATAACCATTTTGTTAAAAAATCTATAGGAAAGAAACAATGAATTTAAAATATGGCTTAAAAGTGAACAATAACTTCAAACTAGTTATTCAATAAAGGATTAAAGTATGTAGTAGATTACAGAATGCATCTAATGCAATTGAAGTTGTTTTACCTAGAATATATAAATTAACAAAGAAATGAAACAAGATCAAATTATAATATTACTTATAAACACACAATTAATTCATTTGTTGACATACATATATGCCCTTTCACACATGTTAGAGCATTTAACCAAGAAATATTATGTAAGAGTGCGAAATAACTTGCTTCCTTATCATTCAAAGTAAAAGTTCTATCAAACAAATTCAAGGTAGGAATCATTCAAGGTAGGAGTGCTATCAAACAAATTCAAGGTAGAATGCTAGCAGACAAAACAAATTTTTTTTTGGTAATGAACTCAACACAATTAATGTTGTTTCATTAACGTCTTGCAAATTCACTATATTACTAATAAGACCAAACTACAATATTACGTATACAAAACAAATTCAAGGTAGAATGCTAGCAGACAAAACAATTTTTTTTTGGTACGAACTCAACATTACCACGTTGTTTCATTAACGTCTTGCAAATTCACTATATTACTAATAAGACCAAACTACAATATTACGTATACAAAACAAATTCAAGGTAGAATGCTAGCAGACAAAACAATTTTTTTTTTTTTTTTGGTAATGAACTCAACACAATTAATGTTGTTTCATTAACGTCTTGCAAATTCACTATATTACTAATAAGACCAAACTACAATATTACGTATACACATATGATTACTAATGAAATTGTTAATATACATATTTTATACTCTTTCACATATTGGAACATCTAAATAATGAATCTAAAGTGAACAATAACTTAACTTTGAGTCAACCTTCAAAGGATGTGGATAATGAATAAATGACATAAAAACAAATGAACCCAACATATTTGAAGTAATTATTCCACTTTTAACCTATACATCATAATATAATAAACTAAGGTCAAACCACAATATTAATTATCAATATATCGTTAACTCACTTCTTATCATGCATGCCATATACTATTTTCTTCTTATCATGCATGCCATATACTATTTTATACAAGTTGGAGCATTTAAATAATGAATTTACAATAAGTGAGAAATAAATTACTTTGTGTTGCATATTCTCAAAGGTCTATAAGAATGAGTAAACGATAGTTTCAAAGTTGTTTTACCTACATTATGTAGGTTTACAAGATACAAATGGAAATGAAATTAAAACTACAAACGACTATAATTTTTATTTAATCAATCATTAACATACTTATCATATGATATTTCAACGTATTGGAACATATCCTCCTTTAATATCATATTATCTTTCAACCTATTGGAACATATCCCTCCCTATCTCTTTGCATCCCTATCTTCCTTCGTAAATTATCTTCTTTACCATATTAATTACATACAAGTAAAATGTGCTTGAGGACCTGCCTTTTGCTACTCGGGGACATTAGTCAAAATGCAAGTAAAAACGATAAGGCATTGTCGTCATCAACAATGTATGAAAATATCTATAAGTTATTTATAACTGGCGACTTAGAAAGCACCGAACAAGTATTTCTATAACTAGCAGAGTGGATAACATTCCCTTATCGTTAACATTTCCAACAACCTCATCCAAAACTTTAGCCACACCTGTAGCATGCACTATGAGTGTTGAGCACCAACACCAGTCACAACTCCACCATCAGAAAGGTAGAAGTAGAGCCGAAACAAGACCAACTCCCAAGAAAAATGAGACAACGTACAAGACAGTCCTGAGAACAACAAGAGTGCCATAGTATTGTGCCAATGCCTTCCAAGAAAGGAATAGAGAAAGCAGCAACATAGAAGCATAAATTCCCATGAAACTCGTTATAAGCAAGCTCTTTCACAATGGACTCTACTGGTCGTGACCTCTCTCTCCCCACATGAAAGGTACAATGCAGAATGAACACACATTGTTACAGCAACACATTATGGAGACAAATGATGTAACTGAATTGCTAGCAATTATTACTGGACTGATATCAGCATATGTTTCTTCAAGGGACATAAGTGTATTAACTCCCTTTTGACCATAATCTACAGTTTCTAGCAAGCTTAGGCAAGTCCCCATGAGGGCATCAGCTCCACAACCATCAACCATCTTGGTTCATTCCAATTTTTTCTTTCAAATGTTCTTCCATGCACCCCAACACAACCACTTTTGGAGGAACCACTGACTTTGCTCATCCCTTTTCAACAATGATTTTTCTGCTTTCACCAGCCTAACTCCACCTATGATTCGTTGGTTACCGGTGAAAGGCCGCCTTTCACCAAACTGGTTGTAAAATTGTCCTGTGTGTTGATGAAAGCTCTGCCTTAGTCCAACATGAACTTTCACCTCCAAAACCGTGATTCCATCAAAAACTCAATATGTCTCTGATTTATCCCCTTGACACTTTTTCTCTACAAGCTGAAGTGATGTCACCAACCTTTCTATTTCAGAAAACTCTGCCACTTTGATCTCTGCAAAACTATAATTTGGTGCATACTCTCGCTCGCTTTTATTCAACAATAATTGAGCGATCTACGTTCATAGGATCTAGCTTGTTTTATTTCCACCGATTTAGCCAATAGAAGTATATTGATCAAGTGAAAACATACTTCCAATACATGTCAAACTGATGCATGTGCATCATGCGATATTGGACCCGAAAAGTAATGGTGCCATATCATGTAAAAGAGGTTTGAGCGATGATGAAGATAATCTCCTCATCACACAAATATCTTTTAACATCCATGTCACTGATAGGAATCCAAAAAAGTCAAAGGCTGGTTCTAAAAATCATAAACAATACCTTCTTGAGTCACGCCTAACCTAATCGTGGTTAAAATTTCTTCAATGTTGAATGTAGAATGCTTGATCTCCGTTGGAGAAAAATGCAAAATCAATTTCTGATCTCAACCTTTATGCTGCCCTTCCTGAAAATGTCTACTACAATCTGTCTTTATCTGAAAGTAACCCTTTGTATCAGTTACAGATACAGTCCATTCTTACTTAATCAATAATCATTTCAACATCTTCAAAATTTTCGAGAGAAAATCTGATCTTCATGACAACTTACAATAGTGGATGCGTTTGATATGATGTCAAAAGAATCACTAAGGTTTTCATAGTGTGGATTATTGATCTCCGGATCATGATGAAGAGTATTTTTCTTCAATGATACCCCTTCACGAAGTTCTAATTTCGAAACATTGAATTCATGACAACACTCGAGAAAAAAGAAGATCAGCTGAAAAATTGGTCTTTACAAAACATATGAAAAGCAACATGAAAATCTTCGAAAGAGCTAACACTTGCATCCGGAAGAGACCAACACCAAGAGCACTCCCAAATGAAAATTTGAAAAACTTAATTTGAACATCTTCATGTACAATTCTGCCGGTCAATGAAGCCGCTGGAAACTAAATAAATGTTCAAATGGGTACTTCCCACTTCATTCCACGAAATCTTGGAATACTACGCTCCCATTCATCTCTAGTAGGTAATCGGATGAGGGTAACCAGAATACTTGAGAAATCACAAAATGCACTTTGGCTAAGATTCTGCCCATAAGCCATACCGTTGGAGTCACCAAATATATCAATAATGGAATCACCCATCAATTCGCCACCTTCATGGACAATTAGATAGATGATTACAACCATAATAGTGTCCAAGCTTTGTCTATCATCAAAGTCGGATCTTGTCAAGGCTCAAGGAAGTCTAGCTTCAATCTCTCAGTCCCTCGCAACGCATTTCAATTTGTTATCACCCAAGAAACCTCTTAGGGTTGTAGGCTAAGAATGCTTGGTAACTTAATAAATCATGAATAATGAAAGTGTGGATCAATGGGATAACCTGTTGGCTTAAATGAGAACAACTTATCATGCATCCAAATGAGCCAATGCTTTTAGAAACCAATAATCAGATACCGTAATTGAAATGGGATATGAAGAACACTATTCTAGATAACCAAGTACATTAACATGCAGGATCATACAAGATAGCAAGAGATCATTCAATTCAAATTTCTATGAGCTAAATAAGAAGACACAGCTCTTAATAGCCGAAGCAACTGGAAATTATAGAGCAATGTAACACATGAGAAAAACTGACAATGGTAGCAAAAGAAGACTGTCATTCATTTCAAGATAAGAGTCTTAGTACATATGCCAAAAAATGTATCCAGAATTGAACCCCCTTTAGTGCTCCAAATGTCTTTGGCTTTATAGCCTTACAAGATGAAATCTAGATCCTTGAAATATGGATCAGATTTACTAAAAATAGTCAAATCAAAACAGATAAAACAAGTGTAGGATGAGATCCTATAAAAATGGATCTAGAATGGAAAATCAAAACAAAATAGGAAAGGTCCTATTTAATGATCTCTGAAAATAGTAGATTGCTGATGAAGTGTAGTTTTAGCCTCCCAAGGCTGTTTGATTTGGTCCTCCAAAGATAAAATTCGAATTGGGTGATGTGTCATTTGATCCCTATCATTTTTCCCTTGAAAATGACCAAATCTAGTAAAAAAATTCCCTTTTGACTTTCATCTCCAAGAATGGCCTTCAGATTTTGGTTTGATAATTCATAACCAGCTTATTGAAGAAGATTTCAAACCATTCAAACCCAAAAATTCCCGATCTGGGCAAAAATTCGGCTATTTTGGTCGTGACAGGCTTTCACCAGCTAATTTACCCAAAAATCTGCTTCTTAGCTGGTGAAAGGCGGGGCTTTCACCAGCTAACTAGTTATAATTCTGCCTTCTGCGCTGGTGAAAGCGCAGATGTTTTCAAAATCAAATTTATCAGTCATGGAGAGTCCGTTTTGCATGCTTAAATAGTCGATCAACATCTACAAATCCTAATCTTTCCAATGGTGCTTTCAAATATCCATTTGGATCCCGGGAAGCTATCAAAATTTTCCCTACAAGATTAGGCATCGTTCTTTCAAAAATGTCAGTGCGTTTTTGATCGCTAACATCTGGCTCCAACTGGGATGGATACCTCCCTGTGAGGTCTCCAAGAACCTAGCAGACCTTGTGCCTTTAGTATTGGGCCATGGAGTCATTCAACATTTTCGGTGGTTAATGAGCACACACAGGCTCGCCTAAACCACCGAAAACAAAAACTTACCCACAAAAACTTGATGAATCTAGATTACCTGCAAGAGTACAAAGACCTCAGGGCTTGCTAGACGAAGCTCCTCTCTCTATTTACAACACTCCCAATTCTCAGTATGAGGTCAATAGGCACATCCACCATGAATATCTTCCATGATTAGGAGAGACATGAGGATTTTCACCACTTGCATATTTCAGCCTTCCAGAAACATAATGAGGAAACCAAGCTGCACCACCACTAGCATTTACATAAGGTATAGAAGCAGGATCAAGGACTATAGTAAACCAAAAATCCACTGGATTGTGTGGATGATCAGAAAGAATTCACAGATAAGTCTACAATAATAATAAAAACTCAGGCTGTGAAGCCACCAACGGAAGGTGTTACTGGTTGCAACCATGTCTCTGTAAACCTTTTCTCGATCATGTATAAATACAACAACAGCTTCAGATACAAAGCATTTTTAGATCCTATGATATGTGCAGATAGCCTTCCAAGGCTCGTAGATGTGCTTTGATCATGATAGAATCGAAAAAACAACTGATTCTGTGCCCCAAAAATAGGTGTCTAATATGACTTTGGCACCTCTACAAACATCCCTTTTATCAAATACGGATCTTGAATTTGATGTGTAAATTCAATATGCATCTTTAAAAACTATTTTCAGGATGTTTGGTTGAGAAAAACTTCGATCTGGGCAAAAATACACCTTCGCTGGCCAGTCTCAGGTTTCACCAGCTATTTCTCCTTAAGATTTGCTAGTTAGCTGGTGAAAGCTCTGCCTTTCATCAGCTAACTGGTTATAATTTTGCCTTCTGCGCTGGTGAAAGTTCTGTTTTATCTTTGAGAATAAAATAATGCAAAGCAACAATGATCCCTCTGCAGGTGCATCTTCTGCCTTGTCAAATGCCAACTTTCTCTTAGATCTCTTCCTTTTAGACGAAGAGGGTTTCTCTTGCTGTGGTAGAAGAGAAATGGCTCTTCTCTTCCTCTGACTGCTTTGACACATCTTAGAAGCAACATCAATGCTCTACAAAAGATCAGAGTTTGCTCCTAAGCATTTAAAAAACTAAACCATGTCAATTGCAATAGAAACAAGAGTCAGCCAAAAACATACTATTATGAAAATATACATCCATAAATTTCAATAACCATATCCTGTACCATAGGAGGATCCATATCCACCAACGGGGTGACTGCTCACAGTGGATGAAGGATAAAAAGAATTTTGAATTTTGGGCATAAGAACCATAACCAACATCAACATTGTGTGTACTTTTCTTATGACCTCCAGCCATGAAATTCTGAATAAGATGTTCTGCTGTTTGAACTTGGGTATTATTTCCCTTAATTTCTATAGTGATCTCACTAGGAACACCTCTAGTTTCCTGAATAACGATTGTAGCTCCACTAGCACGACGCATGTACCGAATATTTGTTCCTTCAACTCCGATTACATCATCTGCATATGAGAGGGGTATCTGCATCTTTTGTATCACCTGAGTGATGACTGGTGCAGCTGGAGGTGCATGTAAAGAATATCTCAATCCCACAGGTCCCGTATCTTTTCCATAAATAGATAAGCCACGGTGATGAGACTGTGATTCAATCTGAGTATCCCGAGGAGGATAGAATGAATCATGCTTGAAGTCAAGCCTGTGCCCAGTCCATCCTGGGATGTACTCGAAAGAGGTGGCACTGCTGTCTTTCCCCATCAAATCTCTGTAACCCACAACCCCCCCCCGATTGAAGGGATGAATATGTTCATTCTGTGAAAATCGAGTCCGTCAAGAAACATGGTGCCAAGGTTGAGAATGCCATGTGGATGACCAAAAGGATGACAGACCTGCAATGCAGAGAAGCTCATCCCACTGAAGTCTTTGCTCCCATAGCCCTTAAGGAGATTGGAAAGCAAGACTCTCACAGTGCCAACAAGCATATCCCTGAGGAAACCCACGTAGTATATTTCCATCATTAGAGAAGAGGTTTTACTGCAGAGAAAACGTTCTTCTACTCTGAATATGGCTTTGTCGTTCCAAGTAGGTTTTGCACCGCCTGTTCTGTCAATTTGCGTCGTCAATTTTTTCTCAAAATTGATCCATACAACACCATAGGTCTGCATCATGCCAAAAATATGTATCTTCTTCAGATCTTGAGCTGAGATGATGTTAAGTTCCAGCTGTGTGTAAGCTTCCCCCATGATGTAGAGCGAGTTTACTGGCAGAGCGGTGAGATTATTTCTCTGTTCTGTAATTGCGCGCTTGTATGAAGGAATTTCGGCGGTTTGATCTGCTAAACAATACCTGAACTCGATGCATGAAATAATGAACAATTAACCATATTCTAATTCAAATATGGCATTACAACATTCAAGACCATTCTCCATAAGATCCGTATGCAATCTCGAGTTTGTTATGACATGATCCCTCATGAAATTCTGCATCATACCCAAATTAATGATAACTGACAGCCCGAGCATATAGATGATGTTCCGGCAACTATTTCTCATCAACTTGCAATGATAACATGTAAACTTCACCAGTCGTGTCACCGGCATGCCCAACTCGGGGGTGGGCATATTCCACCTAGAAGAGGAGGCGCATCTCCAGGAAAGCACTGAACAAGTATTTCTATAACTGGCAGAGTGGATAACATTCCCTTCTCGTTAACATTTCCAACAACCTCATCCAAAACTTTAGCCACACCTGTAGCATGCACTATGAGTGTTGAGCACCAACACCAGTCGCAACTCCATCATCAGAAAGGTAGAAGTAGAGCTGAAACAAGACCAACTCCCAAGAAAAATGAGACAACGTACAAGACAGTCCCGAGAACAACAAGAGTACCAGAGTATTGTGCTAATGCCTTCCAGGAAAGGAACAGAGAAAGAAACAACATAGAAGCAACCATTCCCATGAAACTCATTATAAGCAAGCTCTTTCACAATGGACTCTACTGGTCGTGACCTCTCTCTCCCCCGCGTGAAAGGTACAATGCAGAATGAACACATATTGTTACAACCACACATTATGGAGACAAATGATGTAACTGAATTGCTAGCAATTCTTACTGGACTGATATCAACATATGTTTCTTCAAGGGACAAAAGTGTATTAACTCCCTTTTGACCATAATCTACAGCTTCTAGCAAGCGAGGCAAGTCCCTGTAAGCATCAGGCCCACAAACTACATCAACCATCTTGTCTGATTCAATTATTTTTTCTTTCAAATGTTCTGCCATGCACCCCAACACAACCACTTTTGGAGGAACCACTGACTTTGCTCATCCCTTTTCAACAATGTTTTTTCTGCTTTCACCAACTAACTCACCTTATGATTCGCTGGTTAGCTAGTGAAAGCGCTGCCTTTCACCAGCTAACTGGTTGTAAAATTGTCCTGTGCGCTGATGAAAGCTTTGCCTTAGTCCAAAATGAACTTTCACCTCCAAAACTGTGATTCCATCAAAAACTCAATGTGTCTCTGCTTTATCCCCTTGACACTTTTTCTCTACAAGCTGAAGTGCTGTCACCAACCTTTCTGTTTCAGAAAACTCTGCCACTTTGATCTCTGCAAAACTATAATTTGCATACAACCTGCTCTGCTTATTCAACAATAACTGAAAGTGATCTACATGCTCATAGGACGAGCTTATTTTTCTGTCTACTCCTACATCTAGCCAATAGAAGTATATTGATCAAGTAAAAGCATACTTCCAATACAACCATGTCAGAAACTGATTTACATGCATCATGCTAGATCTTGACGCGAAAAGTAATGAAATCCATATCATGTAGAAAAGAGGTTTGAGAGGATGATAAAGATAATCTCCTACTGACACAAATATCTTAACATCCATGCTGCTGATAGAATCCAAAAAGTCAGCAATAGGGTCTTCAAAATCATAAAAAAATACCTCTTTGAGCTGCTGCTCCAACTGACTGTGTTGCAGCTGCTCTTCTTCAATGCTGAATGTAGAATGCTTGATCTCCGTTGGAGGAAAATGCAAAATCAATTTCTGATCTGAACCTTTATGCTGCCCTTCCTGCAAATGTCTGCTGCAATATGTCTTTATCTGAAAGTAACCCTTTGTATCTGTTACAGATCCGAAACTATCTCTTACGAATCTGTCAATCTGCTCAACATCTTCAAAATTTTCAGAGAGAAAAATATGATCTTCATGACAACTTACAACAGTAGATGCGTTTGATATGATGTCAAAAGCATCACTAAGGTTGTCATAGTGTGGATTATTGATCTCCTGATCATGATGCAGAGTATTTTCTTCAACAATATACTCTTCACGAAGTTCTAATTTCGAAAGATTGAATTCATGACAACACTCGGGAAAAAGAAGATCAACTGAAAATTGGTCTTTACAAAACACATGAAAAGCAGCATGACAATCTGCTAAAGAGATGACACTTGCATCCAGAAGAGACTGGCACCAGTCAAGAGAAATTCCCTCTAAAGAAAATTTGAACAGCTTAATTTGAACATCTTCATGTACAATTTCAAGCTGGTCAATGAAGTCATGGAAATCCAAAAAATGTTCAGCTGGTACTTCCCACTTCTCTCCATGAAATCTGGGGATACTACGTTCCCATTCATCTCTAGTAGGTACTGGATGAGGGTAACCAGAAATACTTGATAAATCACAAAATGCGTACCTCTTGGCTAAGATTCTGTTCATGTCATACCAGTGGACTCACCAACATATTTCTGAATAATGGAGTCACCACTGAATTCATCCTTCATGCAGTCGCCAGATAGATGATTACAACCATAATAGTGTCCAGGCTTTGTCTATCATCAAAGCTGGATCTTGTCGTCTCCCAAGGAAGTTGAGCTTCAATCTCCTGTCCCCGACAACGACGCCAATTTTTTATCACTCCAAGAAACTCCTTAGGGTTGTAGGCTAAGAACGCTTGGTAACTTAATAAATCATGAATAATGAAAGTGTGGATCAATGGGATAACTCAAGGGCTTAATGAGAAGAACAACTTATCATGCATCCAAATGAGCCAATGCTTTTAGAAACCAATAATCAGATACAGTAATTGAAATGGGATATGAAGAACACTATTCTAG
>SNQJ01S0009082.1:233226-251644 GCA_010110895.2 Picea sitchensis
TATATGGGAGGGGATAGGACATTAAATGTAAGGATAAGATAAGATAAGATAATAAATACAAGGGGATAAGGTAATAAATAAATGGATAAGGAAATCAATGAAAGGAAGAGTCGGTGAAGGGGGAATATGACGGGGAGAGCCTTTCGGTGGAAGGCATTCTTTTGGGGGGAGGAGGATTTGATTTTTGGGAGGAGGAAGCATTTTGGAGGGGGACGAGAGTACTGGTTTCTTGGCTTGGCTTTTGTGGTTCTATGATTGATTTCTGTAGTCTTTGAGTATCATTGCATGGGGCACCGAGTTGCTAGGGGTTTTGGGCACGGGGGCCAGGATTCCTTTCGGTTTCCTAGAGCTAGGGAGCCGGACAGGCTGCTCCTATATGGTTGGGAGGATAGTCGGTTTGGGCAGTGTTGGTCAGTGCATCAAGCTAGGCAAGACAACAACAAGGCAACAGGGAAGGGACAACCATATCGACGGGAATTAGCATCAGAAGTCGGTATTTCATTGGGAATTGTTGAGTTATTTCATGCTGTAGAGAGATTTTAACTTATGCAAAATATTTATGCTTAGGATATGAAATGAATAATTTGCGTATGAGAAGGCAATTATATGTTAATTGAAATAAAATTTTGTATTTAGTTAAGAGGGGTCTCTACAAATGATATCAGAGCCCTGGTTCAAAATCTGGAACCAAGGGCCTACCTACCTACCTACCTACCTACCTACCCTATAAGCCAAGTAACATTTAAACCTTAAGAAAACCCTAAATATAAAAGAAGGAGAAATATGTAAGAAATTCCCCATAGTGTCAAGTCTCTCTCCACTTATTCAAGTCGCCTTCATGCCTATAAGGGTCTTGACCTCCTACAAGAAGTAAGAAGTACAAAGACTAAAGAGTATTAGGTTCAAAAAAAAAATCTTAAATATGAAAGAATATAAAAATGCCCACAAGTGAAAATTAGCCAAAATATCTCAACATCTATATATAAATATATATATATATATATATATGTTTGATTCATCAAACCAGCCAATTAGAAATGTGTACAATATATTATAATGGAAAAGAGTAGAATAAAATTGACAAAGTAAGAGATGTACCGTAAAAACAAAATTATAACCAATCTCAAGAACAGTCCTCAGAAAATCGATTCTCCTCCACATCATCTTCAAATAGTCATCAGTCATGAAAAACCTTTCTCCAGAAAAATCAATTCCTTCAGTTTTGAGCACAACGCAGTGAACATGAATGGATAGGCATTGATCATATGCCATTTCATCCAATGCCACGACTACCAAAGATTTACAAAACTGTTAGAAACACAGGCCGTGAGCTATCGTCTAAATATCTCAGTAATGGGAAGATTTAGTGTGTATTTTAAAAGAACAAACACACTTTAGTGTAAATTTGATCTCAATATCTTTCATATTTATATATCATAGTTGCAACATGTATCACAAAATGTTGTTTCACCTTAGAGATAGGACAAATGCAAAAATTAAGCATTTCTCAACATTGCCACATTCAAGCATTTTTCACCAAGAGCACATTCTACATTGCCATGAGCCATATATGCACCATGCAGTGGAGCAGATCAATTTGAATATCCTATTCAAATTTCCTGATCATTGCAAGATCATTAAGCATTTTCTCAATCCTTTCATCATCACATGCCCGTCCCTTTGTCTGTAGCATAAAGCAAAAGTTGTCACTTAGAAACAATAACCAGTAGCATTAGAACTGCTAAGAAACTATATAATATACATTTTGTCCCTTCAAAGATATAAAGGCAAAGAGAAATGAATTGACATATGCAGTGGGGAAGATAGAACATACCAGTGGATTCCTCATTAAGAGGCTTTAATTCATTGTACACCTGCAAAATTTTTGAGATTTTCTGCGATTGCAGGTCAAGATGGCAAAGCAAAGTTTGGTTGCCACAATGATTACCTAGAGCTTTAAGAAGTGCATCTAACCGCTCTGTCTGTGTGGCAAGACCACTGCTAAGTTCATGATTAACAGTCAGTAATTAAAAATGATAAGATGAAAAAAACCATAGTTTCTATTTGATTGTGATTATATATATATGAAATAAAATTAATGTCCTTAGGCAACCAAAAACTGTCAGTGCAACTTTTTGGTTTCTATGTGTATACAAAGACTAGCAAAATTCAGGTTTTTCTTCAAAGAAAATAGACGTACAACTTAAACATCTTTAAGGGAAGTACCACCTTTGTATCTTTTGTGCCTCTGCCTGCGGTTAATCGATTCCAAGCCATTTAATGTGGTAATTTCCTCAACTACCAGTCAACTCTGAGTACCAACCATGCTTTCACCTTCTGCCACCTCTGCCAAAGACATAGGAGGTTAAAACTTTGAATGGATATTAAAATACGAAGTGGAGACATTTGGTGAGATGGCTTCAACATTGCAATGTGAAATCTATAGCAAGGTTGATTCCAAGTGGATCTATGCGTACAAAGAGAGCAATGAACAGTGAAGCAGCCAAAGCCCAACACTACGAACTGCCCACTTCATTATTCAAAGCCCAACACTACCAACAGCGAGCGCCATACACAATATATTAAATAAATAAATAAAAAATATCCACTTCAAACTCCATAAATTAAATTAAATTAAAAAAAAAAAGAACGAGTGCTTAGCCCATATATAGCCACACCTTCTTATGGACTACTTTTCCTCTTTATATCTCCCACAGCTGGTTGGTTAAGGTGGCCAGTTGGTTATGCACCTGCGCCAAGCCTGATGAGGGCTCGATGAGTCCTCCTGGTGTGGATTCCAACCTTATAGCTATCTCCAACGTGTCTTCCTCAGAGGAAATATTTTTCTATGTAAGAGGGATGTGAGTGCCGATGGGAATGATTATCCATGAACTCCTCCATCAAAGTGAAAAATTACCACAAATGCAGAGGTCCTGCAATAATACCAGCTACTCATAGGAACCGAACCACATCTTCCTCTTAAAAACAATTAAGAAGATCAACGCATCCATTTAACCCAGTCAAACAGGATAGGCACTACAAAACTACTTTACTGATCAGCAATCAGATTCAAACCCAACCATTGATCATCACCCTAAAAGAAAAAAAAAAACCCCTAGAATGCAATAAATCTAGACTGCCCTTGATAAAAGTTATGAACACCAGAGAGTGAGGACTACACACTATCCCCGTCGAATGCTCAAGAACTCATAAATTCAAATGGAATTCACCAAATGCGCACCCGAGGAACTACGAAGCATGCAACAACTAGAGGAATGAGAGAGCTCACTCGCCTCCAAGCCAAACACAATATTTAATACACAAAAGCCATCGTCCAAGCACCAGTGCTCAGAGAAGGGCATTGAGCCTGCCAAGAGGGACAAAGCAAAGTGGAGAGGCAGCAGAGGAAGGACGCGTTTATGGTTTGGAGAGATAGGTGTAGGGGCGTTGGAGGAATCAAGGTGGGCACGTGGAATCCATGCGTGCCCACACTTGTTTTTAAATTATTCTGATTTTCTTCTATTATTTATTTAAAAAAAAAATATTTTATAAATTGTGTGTGTTCGTTTAAATTTTTTTTTTTAGTATAAATATAATTAACCTAAATTAAATTAATTCAAAGATAATTTAGGATTAATTTAATTAAACTAATTTAAAGATAATTAAGTGGTTACCCTAAATTAGGTCAATTTAATTAAATTAATTAAAAGTTAATTAAGTGGTTACCCTAAATTAACCTAAATTATAATTTAGTGTAAAGTTAAACTACATTAAAAGTTAATTAAAATATTAGAGGGTCCATGGGTTTTGAACCCAAGACCACCCACCAAGCGAAGTGCCTTGAGAAGAGCACTAACACCAATGCGCCCTCATGAGTCTTTACAAATAAACTCATATACTTAAATAGATTAAGGGTAACAAAGTTGCGCCAAGGAGGGTAGCTGCAGGGATTTCAATGGAAACGAGTGCAACATCTCATTCATTTCCAACGACACAGACAGGTCCACGACCATCTCAGGGAACAACTAGTAGAGGCAAGGGTTCTGGGGAAAGGAACTCATTTCAGAGACAATCGCAGAACCATGTGCAGGTTCAATCCCATGTTACCTGTTGGGGACATGGAGGACATCATTACTAGCATAACTACCCAGAGTTACAATCAAGATTGTGCATAGAAAAGGAAAGGCCCCGATGGGAAGAGCAAGTGGCAGCCACCAGATTTACACAGCGGTTAATAATCGCCAGGCAGAACATCAATCCACGGTGGTGGAGTCAACAGGTATGCTAAATCATACCAAGGTTAAGATTTTATTTGATTTTGGTACTACAAATAGTTTCATTTCGACATCTGCATTAGAAAAGAGTGAGTTGGTAGCCTACGAGCATGATGATTTTAAACAAGTCGAGATGGCTTCGGGGAAAAACAAGCGGTATGACCTAGTGTTGATGATGGTATAGTAGACCTGGGAGTGTGTACTACTAGGTTGAAGGTATGCCTCATTGCTCTTGGGGTATATGACCTAATCATTGGAATGGATTGGATAGCAGCTCACCGAGCTTTGGTAGATTGTTTCACAAAGAGGGTGCTTTGTGTCGATGATGAAGGAAGACCAGTAGAGATCCAGGGTGTACAGAGAAAAGTGTCATTACACTTTATATCAACTATGAAGGTTAAGCGATGCTTGAGGCAAGGGTGTCGATTGTATGTAGTGGAAGAAATGAATGAAAGGAAGGGACCCTCATTGGATCAATACCCGGTATTATCAGAATTTCAAGATGTTTTTCCGAATGAGTTACCAGGGTTACCTCCTAAGAGGGAGCTTGATTTTACTATTGAGCTAAACCTGGCGTAGAACCGATCGCCAAGACTCCGTATCATATGACAGCATCGGAACTTTGTGAATTGCAAATGCAGTTGAAAGAGTTACTGGACTTAGGGCTAATAAGGCCCAGTGTTTCACCCTGGGGTGTGCCGGTAATTTTTGTAAAGAAGAAGGACAGATCCTTACAACTGTGTATAGACTACAGAGACTTGAACCATGCTACAGTGAAAAATAGGTACCCAATGCCGCGAATAGATGACCTTTTCGATCAGATGAAAGGAACAACAGTATTCTCAAAGATAGATTTGCAATCAGGGTATCATCAATTAAGCATTAAGGAAGGTGATATTCCCCCCAAAAAAACTTCCTTTCGAACTCGGTTTGGACATTACAAGTTCGTCGATGTACCTTTTAGATTGACCAATGTACCAGCAGCATTCATGAGCCTCATGAACGACATATTCTAGAAGTACTTAGATCAATTTGTACAAGTCTTTCTAGATGACATCCTCATCTATTCCAAGAATGAAAGAGAGCATGAAGAACACTTACGAGTAGTGTTGTCCTTCCTTAGAGAGAACAAATTGTATGGGAAGCTTTTGAAGTGTCCCTTCTTCTAGAAAGAGATTCATTATTTAGGTCATATCATTTCCGGTGAAGGAATCTTTTTGGACTCAGAAAAGTAAAGGCCATTATGGAGTGGCCAGTGCTGAAAAATGCCCATGAGGTGAGAAGCTTCATGGGGCTAGCAGGTTATTACTGAAGATTTATAGAAGGATTATCAAAAATAGTGAAACCCATTACCACCTTGCAATGCAAGGGGGTCATGTATGAATGGACAAGAGAATGTGATAGTCCAGTCATTGAGCTTAAGAGATTACTAACTAGTGCGCCAATTCTATGAGTGTTGGATATGGAAAAGGACTTCACAGTCTACACGGATGCATCGAAGCAAGGGTTGGGGCCGTACTAATGCAGGATGGAGGATTGATAGCCTATGCGTCAAGAAAGTTGAAGAAACATGAAGATTTACACATGACTCATGATTTAGAGTTGGCAATTGTAATTCCATCTCTGAAACTTTGGAGGCACTATCTTGTGGGGAGAAACTTTGAGATTAAAATGGACCATCAAAGTTTAAAACATCTCTTCACTCAAAGAGATCTGAATGCCAGGCAAAGGCGATGGAGTAATTTTATGAGTGAGTACGATTTTGGGTATTCCGTATATCAAGGGAAAGGAAAATGTGGTTGAAGATGGCTTGAGTAGGAGACCACGTATCTTCTCCTTAGTACCCTTAAGGGTCAATCTGAGATAACATGTGTTGACATAACTCCAAGGAGACAGTTGGTATTTAAAGGTTACTTGAAACCTCCAGAGCGGGAGGCAATTAGATCCAAAGTATGAAGGATATAGTATGGGAACAGACAGATTGTTAAGATATCGAGGAAGGATGTACATCCCTGAGAATGCGGATATTCAAAGAATCATACTGAAGGAATCCCATAGAGCACTTTATTGTGCGAATCTAGGTGTGAAGAAGATGTACGCAGATATAAGGAAACTCTTCTTCTGGGTGGGCATGAAGCGCGATGTAGTCCATTTCATCACCAAGTGCCTAGATTGTCAACAAGTGAAATCCGATCACCATCACCGGTAGGCCTCCTACAACCACATGATGTTCCTATGTCCAAATGGGAAGTCATTTCTATGGATTTTGTTGTGGGGTTGCCACTCACATCCCATAGACACAATTCCATTCTTGTGATAGTGGATAAGTTAACCAAGAGTGCTCATTTTATTCTTGTTAGAGACACTTACAATGTCACTAATGTGGCACGTGTGTTTGTAAGCGAGGTTATCTGTTTTCACAGGATACCTAAGAAGATCATTTCATATAGGGACTCCAGATTCACTTCTAGGTTTTGGACAAGTTTACAGTCAGCGTTGGGGACTCAGTTGAACTTAAGCACAACTTATCATCATGAAACAGATGGGAAAATTGAGAGATTAAATAAAGTCATGGAGGACATGCTTAGGATGTATGTAATGGATAATCAAACCCAGTGGGAGAAGTACCTACCTTTGGTAGAGTTTTCCTACAATAAAAATTATCATAGCTCCATCGAAATGCCACCCTACAAAGCTTTGTATGGAAGGCCATGCAGAATTCCATTGAGTTGGGATAGACTAGAAGACTGAGTAACAGTTGGGCTAGAATTGATTCAAGAGATGGAAGAACAGGTGATTCAGATTAGGCAGAGACTAAAGGAAGCACG
Organism: Picea sitchensis; assembly: GCA_010110895.2. Taxonomy (NCBI): domain Eukaryota; kingdom Viridiplantae; phylum Streptophyta; class Pinopsida; order Pinales; family Pinaceae; genus Picea; species Picea sitchensis. The sequence goes on from SNQJ01S0009082.1 coordinate 240,329, forward strand.
AGATAGGCATAAAATTTATGTGGATGCACACTGGACCGACCAAAGTTATGATGTGGTAGACCAGGTTTTCATTCGTATTAGACCTAATAAGAGTACCATACGGTTCAGGAAGGGGACAAAGTTGTCACCTCGATTTATAGGACCATTCAATATCCAAGAGAAAATTGGACCCATTGCATATCATCTCGTACTGCCACCCCACTTGCATAAAACTCATAATGTATTTCATGTATCTGTTTTACGTCATTACGTTGCTGATGAATCACATAAACTAAATTGGAAGGAATTGTAGGTATCAGACGTGGGAACCCTCATGGTAGAACCATTACGCATATTGGTCGATAGAGTCTGACAGCTCAGAAACCATCCGGTAGACCAAGTTAAGGTCCAGTGGGACAAGTATAGTCCAAGATTTGCTACTTGGGAAGACGCTAAGACACTACGATGAGACTATCCCTCACTTTTTGACCGACTCGAGAATATGTTTCTCGAAGGTAGGGTGTATGTGACACCACCTTTTGACTTAGACAATCAGGATTACCTGAGAACTATATATTTCATTTTCTAGTCACAGTGAAACTATTAAATGATACACTTAAACTTTAAAATGTATGAACTTTTATGAATGTTTAAATGTTATTGATGATGAAGTATATAATGCGATCTGCTATGTGAATGTAAGTTTTATGAATTTTTAAATGTTATTGATGATGATGTATGTAATGCGATCTACTATGAAAATGTAAATTGTACGAATGATTAAATGTTATTGATGACGATATATATGATGCGACATATTGTGAGAATGTGAATTTTATGAATGTTAAATGCTATTAGAATGATGTTGGATATGATGTAATCTGTTTGGGTAAATGATAATATTATGAATGGGTGTCGAAATTGAATTATGGGATATTATGAGATCTATTTCTAACCGGAAAACTTTGATGTTAATTTATCGGTACAGGGATACCAAATTGAAATGATGATAGTATGCAATTACATGATGATAATGCATAGAAATGTATGAGTTTGTGTTACAGACTAATCTATAGTTTATGGGCTATGAAATAGCCAAGGGATAATGATGATGAAAGTGGATATCATGACCACTAGCCAAGAAACATTATGGTATGAATATTTTATGTGAAATTATATTGGTTTGGATGCATTGTTATGATATGTGGACCAGTGCAGGATTTCAGGTGAAGAGACTTCCCAAAACCGAATAAACGATGACAAAACCCCCAACAACATGGTGCCACTGTGTATTCCATTGTAGGGTGTGGACCCTAGTCCTGTTAGGAGGGGTGGATGAATTTCCCACCGTGTATCCTCCATTGTAGGGTGTGGAACCTAGTCCTGTTAGGAGGGGTGGAGGCATTTCCCACCATGTATCCTCCGAAACCTGAAGTCATGGGAGGACGATGATAGCTCATGCTCCCCTAGACATGTGATGATGACTGTCAGTTTCCTGTTGGGGAATCTTGGTCGAGATAGTGACACTTCCGCTTACGGGTTCTATTTGGAGTTAGGTCAATATAGTTGACGCTCCAAGATAGTCTAGTAGAGGAAGGATAGGAATGGAGATGGAAGTAGGTTAGGGAGGAAGGATGAGTAGAAATAATTGAGAGAGTATGGAGATTTGTCGGATGGTGGAATTTAATGTTTTTATTTAAAAAAAAAAAAGAGAAATGTGTATATATGAATATTCATAATTACGTAACTAAACCACAGTTGTCTAAATAAAATTGTTGAACCAGATAATAGCAATTAAAGAATTTCTCAAACAATTGATTGGTTGTTGTTGGCTGTGGAGCCTGATTATCTTCCTGATTCATAGGTCCTTGCTTTCAACCGTGTTTATACCCCATGAAGTATTTATGCCCCATAAGTATGTACACTCTTCCACGTAGGGGAGTGCAGAGGGGGGGTACCCCCTCTGTGAGGTCCGGGGGGGATATCCCCCCGGCTGGGGGGTCTAGGGGAAAGCGGGCCGCCAACGGGGGTTCGGGGGCGAAGCCCCCGAAGCAAAAATTGCCTTGTAAAAGTATATTGTAATTTCATTGTAAATCTGGACCGTTCATTATAAGGTTGTAGATATAACAATAGATATTATGTTAGGGTTTTTTTCCCTAGAAGGAAACCCTCTTTTATGAGGGAAATGTATCGCGACTATGGATGATAGTGAATATTGTATTCTGAGAGAGGACACTGTGAGAGAAAGAAGAGGAAGTTATAGTGGGTTTTGTTGTAGGTTGTATCGCTTCATTTGATGGATAATAATCAAGCAAGGACCTGGAAATTTCTCTGGTGGATGTATCCCACACTGGGTGAACCACATAAATCTATGTCTCTCTTGTATTGTGTGTCTTCTGTGTTTTGTTTCTGCATTTGTTTTATTTTATTGCTCTGCGGTCCTATTTTTCTAACAAGTAGTATTAGAGTGTAAGGTAACTCGTAGGAAAAGAGGGTTCCTGGTTCGAGTGGGAGCAATGTCAGAAGATGGAAAGTTTAGGGTCGAGAAATTTAATGGCCAAAACTACCAGTTATGGAAGATGCTGATGGAAGACTATTTATATCAAAATGATCTATTCCTACCATTGAGCGGAGTAGCAAAGAAGCCGGTGACCATGAAGGACTAAGAATGGGATATTCTTGACAGAAAGGCTCTAGGAACGATACGGCTGAGCCTGGTAGCATCAGTGGCTTTCAATATTTCGAAAGAAAATACAACAAAGGGTTTGATGGACACGTTGGCCAAATTGTATGAAAAATCCTTGGTGTCGAATAAGGTATTTCTAATGAAGATATTATTTAATATGAAGATGTCAGAAGGTGGGTTTGTTGCAGATCATTTAAATGAATTTAATACAGTTAATAATCAACTAAGTTCTGTAAAAGTGGACTTTGATGATGAGGATAGGGCTCTTCTAATCTTGTGCTCATTGCCAGAAAGATGGAATGGCTTGGTCATGGCTGTAATTAACTCTTTCTCTGGTTCAAATACTTTAAAATTTGATGATGTTGTTGGTGTTATCCTTAGTGAGGAAATGCGATGGAAAAGCACAGGTGAGACATCAGTAAATGCATTGAACATGGAGAATAGGGGAAGACAAAAGGATAGAGAAAATGGATCAGGAAACCACAAAAATTCTAGGAAGGGCAGATCCAAATCTAGACTTGGAAAGATAGAGTGCTAGAATTGTGGGAATAAAGGACATCTGAAGAAAGACTGCAGAGCTCCAAAGAAACAAAGAGATGGACAACAGGAGAGAAATCAGGAAGAAAATGTAACAGGTGATGTGTTACAAGATGCTTTGATTCTTTCTGTAGATAATACTTCTGAGTCTTGGGTAGTAGATTCAAGAGCTTCATTTCATGCCACACCCCATAGGAAACATTTTCTAGATTATGTTCAAGGTGATTTTGNTATAAGGTTGCAGATCTAACAATAGAGATTATGTTAGGGTTTTTTTCCCTAGAAGGAAACCCTCTTTTATGAGGGAAATTTATCACGTCTATGGATGATAGTGAATATTGTATTTTGAGAGAGGATACTGTGAGAGAAAGAAGAGGAAGTTACTGTGGGTTTTGTTGTAGGTTGTATCCCTTCATTTGATGGATAATAATAAAGCAAGGACCTGGCAATTTCTCTGGTGGACGTAGCCCACACTGGGTGAACCATGTAAATCTGTGTCTCTCTTGTATTCTGTGTCTTCTATGTTTTGTTTTTACATTTGTTTTATTTTATTGCTCCGCGGTCCTGTTTTTCTAACAGTTGTTGTCTTTTATAAAAGACTAGTCTTGCTGACTGGATTGGATGCCTACATAAATTACTAAAGGATGGTAGTTTTAATTATTAGTACATGCACGAGACTTGTATGTACTAGATACACATACATTTCTTGTACATATACACTAGTATGTATGAGTTTTCTTGACTTACTTACTGATAGTGTCGGTCAATTGTTATGAATGTGTGAACCATGTTTCTTTTCCTTTGTACCATAAGATACCTTAACTTCGGGACGAAGTTTCCTGAAGGGTGGGTGTATGTAATGACCCTGCTTAAATAAATGTATAGGATTATTAATTATAATTAATTGATAATCTGATTGTCCTAAGATGTTAGCTCAACAATAATTATTTCTTATATAATATTAACTAATTAATTATCATTAATTATTTGTTCATAACTGTCAATGATTAATTAATTATTAATCGACTCTTTAATTATGTGAGTAAAGAATTAATGGGGTTAATAATTTAATTTATTAAGACTTACTTATACGGGAGGGGATAGGACATTAAATGTAAGGATAAGATAAGATAAGATAATAAATACAAGGGGATAAGGTAATAAATAAATGGATAAGAAAATTAATGAAAGGAAGAGTCGGTGAAGGGGGAATATGACGAGGAGAGCCAGATGGTGGAAGGCATTCTTTTGGGGGGAGGAGGATTTGATTTTTGGGAGGAGGAAGAATTTTGGAGGGGGATGGGAGTAATGGTTTCTTGGCTTGGATTTTGTGGTTCTATGGTTGAGTTCTGCAGTCTTTGAGTATCATTGCAGGGGGCACCGAGTTTCTAGGGGTTTTGGGCACGGGGGCCAGGATTCCTTTCGGTTTCCTGGAGCTAGGGAGCCAGACAGGCTGCTCCTAGCTGGCTAGGAGGATAGTCGGTTTGGGCAGTGTTGGTCAGTGCATCAGGCTAGGCAAGACAACAACAAGGCAGCAGGGAAGGGACATCCATATCGATGGGAATTAGTATCAGAAGCAGGTATTTCATTGGGAATTGTTGAGTTATTTCCATGCTGTAGATAGATTTTAACTTATGCAGAATATTTATACTTATGATATGAAATGAATAATTTACATATGAGAAGGAAATTATATGTTAATTGAAATAAAATTTTGTATTTAGTTAAGAGGGGTCTCTACAAACGACGTTTCATGCATTCTGGATTGTATCTGTCAGGTAGCTGTGATGCATTAATTATTCAATACATCTCATCACGAGTCATGAGATTTTCTTGGCACGTTCTATTTTTCTTCCCTTCTCTGCTATAAATTATAAAAGTTCTATGGGGGTTCTATGCATCAACTGAGTTTATACATCAGTAGCGTTGGTCTTGTGAGTTCAATTCCAACAAAACTCTATGTCGTAGTCCTTTATTCAGCCGCAGATGTCTAAGAAAATACATTATCATACTATGGGATCCCCTCAAATCAAGGGATGGGGTTTTTGAGGCATCTAGAGTGTCGGGTTCGAGCCCCAACGTGCTTGGGACTCTTTCTTATTAGCGTTGATCGTCTCGAAGGATTCAAAAGGAGGTTTCTACCTTTTCTCAGAAACGATGTCAGCACCTCAAGTGGAGGTAGAAGCGAAGAAAATTATGCTTGAAGAACACATGTTGGAGGTCATTCCCTCTCAAAATAAGAAACTAAGGAGGAGGGGAAGGCCCTGGAAAAATACAAAGGTGGGAGGAGGAGAACATATCCCGATCGAGCTGGGTGCACATCCGGTTGCTCAGAAATTCATGATGCATGCGACCCGGTTAGAGCCTGTCGGAAATACTAATCGAGGAAGTGGGAGTCATGTGCAAAAGACAAATACATCTAGTTCTAATGTTGTAAAATCCAACCAACGGATGGAGCAAGCAAAAATTTCCATAGACGAACTTTATCAAAAAAATAGAGAACTACAGAGACAGTTGGCGGTGAAGAACCGGGAGGTATCGACACCACAAGGTTGCGAAGGAAGCACAAATTGGCTCAAGAGATAGCTTCGGGAAGAAAAAGATACGATTATGTAGCTGCGTGAAGTGAAGAGGATGATGGGGAAGGAGAATATGAAAACACTGCAAGGCGCGAGGAGCAGTCTGGGAGAAGGTCCATGTGCAAGAGATACATGATGGGCGGATTCTTGATTTTTATTCTCAGAAGTAATGTATGTTTTGATAATTTTCCTTGTTTGTTGTGAGAATTTTCATGGTCTCGAAGTAATCGGGTCGGTTGGCCAAGGTTTTGGTAGTGTCTATTGTGTGTAACCTAAGCCCGATGAGAAACTTAATATATGAAATTTCAAAAATGTTTTTCGTGAATAGGTTCTAGTCGTAGCATTTGAAAGCATCGTGTTTCCTATTTGTGCATAAATCTACCATGTTCTTATTCCAACTTCTCGTAATTATGTGATTTTGTAATTACTATTTCCCTTATTTATTTTGTAAGTTCATTGATATTTTCCTTCAAAAACATTCAATGCCTAATGATGTCGACGTGGCGTTACTAACTTGGGAATTATCAAAAGGAAACCTAGAACTCAGCTCATTTGTAAGGATTACACTCGAGGCTTCGTTTACGTCGATCGTGCTAAATTGATCTATATATTAGGACTACTGACGCCAGTGAGTATCAGGAATTGGTGTTCAAAAATAAATACGTAGTTTCTTCGGGGTTTATCATCCTTTGAAACTCCCGATGCCGAAAACATTTTGGCATTGACGATTGGCCATATATTTCCTTTAATCGTGTGACGCTTACTTTCTTCAAAACTTCTCGACACCAACAAGGGTCGGTCATCAACGACATTATTGCATAATTCCTGTCGCATAATTAGGACTATCATTTATTGATGCCGATGGGGGTTGGGGCTTGGCTATTTTGGTCCTCCCGGGTCTTTAATAAAATGTTACTCGTTGTTAATTCATGATGATTTTAGATTTTCCGAACAACTTTGAAAGAATTAAAATGAAAAATAGAAGACGAGCAAAGGAAACATTTTCATATTAATATTGAATTGTAAAACCACAAGAGATCAAGTAGTACCCAAAATGTGAAATTTGACAAAATTTTAGGGTGTGTTGAGTGCTTAACAAATGGCGATTCACTGGGCAAAAGAAGAATCTTTGTTCCTTCCTCAGGGCTCGGTTGATACAAAAGAAGGTGGAGAACTTAGCTGGTCTTGAATACAAGCCTCTTTTACCCTTGCATTTTGAACTTCTTCAGTTGATGCTTGCGGGTCTGCCCATGGGCTTTTAACCTTTATTCCTCCTTTGTTCCTGTAACCTTGACTCATGCCCTTTTAGACAAATATCTAGCAAATTAGTCACTGGAATGAAGCCTTTAGTTACCTTGGATCACTTGCTATGGTGTTTCTCCGCTGCTAGCGCACGTCCATAGCCCCGGTGGAGTCACCCTGACATCATAGATATTTCTCCACTGCCAACGAGCATATATAGCCCCGAAGAAGATATCTGCATACCCTCTCCCACTGTTCACTCATTTTCTATAGTTAACTTTTATTTCGGAAGAATGTCATGAGCAAGTGAGAGAGGATGACGTCTGTTTTAATTTGCAAAGTGAGATGGTTAAGGTGAATTATTTTCTAGATTTTCCTTCTGGGTTCATGTAGTCCTTTTCGGCTTTCCAACTTCCCCTCATGTTCTTACCAAACCACTAAGCAGACACTTATGAAATTTATCCAAAGTTTTTCATTTGCGCAGGTTGGGTAGAGGACTCTTCAAAGTGATCGTAGGTTCCTTGATGCTTTTTGTGTTGTTTGTGAGGAATGAGTTAGGAACAAATTTTGTTATGTCTCATTATTTGAGTTTGACCATTGTATTTCTAAACAAAACCTTCAAAAGTGAAAAAAAAAAACTGCAAAAAACAAAATCGCAAAGATCTATCTAGAACCGAAATCTTGAAAACAACATACCAAAAAAAGATTGTTTATTTATTTATTTATATTTTTTATTTAATGAAATATTATTACTGGAAATATTGTTTCAGGTCTTGTCCATTAATTAGGAGGGCATCACATTCTCCCCTTGGATTCTGTAACCGATAAGTTCCTGCCCCAATCTTCTCAGCTACCTGGAAAGGTCCGACCCACAGATTCTGAAACTTAGAATGCTTCCCTTTTGGTTCATTTTCTTTGTCCCACCTTAGGACTAGGTCTCCTAATTCAAAACTCTTCTCTTTATCCTTATGTTTATCAAATGATATTTTCACTATCTATTGGTGAGCTAGGCATTTTGACTTAGAATTTTCTCTCTCTTCTTCTAGCATGAGGAGAGTTTCAATCCTTTGTTGTATGACTGATGATAGTTGTCCTCCAAAATCTTGGGCTAGTTGAAGAGATGGGAGATAGAGCCCATTTGGGAGAATGGCTTCATGTCTGTAAACCAGAAAGTATGGGGAATTTCCTATAGCTTCCTTGGGTGTTACCCTATTGGCCCATAGAGAGTTATGGATTAGATTATGCCAATTTATTTGGTTATCCACAACCATCCTCTTTAATATTCTCACTAGGTTCTTATTAGTGGATTCTGCCACCCCGTTTCCCCGTGGATAATAATTTGCAGGGTACCTGATTATGATTCCTTTGTCTAGAGAGAACTCTGTCAATAGGGTGGAAGAAAAATAGGATGCATTATCAAAAAATAGGACATAAGGGACACCAAACCTTGTGATCAGTTGTTGTTCTATGACGTGGATCACTACTTTTTCGTTTACATGAGTCAAAGGGATAGCCTCTGCCCATTTTTTGAAGTAATCAGTGGCGGTCAGAATGTACTTTTGTTGTTTTGAAGAGATTGGTGTGATTTCTCCTATGATATATAACCCCCATTGCTCAAAAGGACGAGAGGCAGTCACAAGTTGAAGTCGAACTACTAGTCTCTTTTCTCTCCCAACACTTACTTGACAAGTTTTGTAGTTTCTAGTGTAAGTGTGAGTGTATTTGAACAAAGTGGGCCAGTAATAACCAACCCTCAGTATCTTATGAGCGGTGGTGTTTCCTGCGAAATGTCCCCTGGTAGGGCCATCATAGAGCTCCTTCAACACTTTGTCTACATCTTCACATTAGAGACATATTAATATTACCCCATCATAATTAATCCGGAAGAGTACCAAACTTATAAGGAGATATTGTGAAGGTTTTAACCTGAGAACTCTCCTTTCCCCAAGGTTGAGATTTTCTAGACAAGTCCCATGGTGTAGGAGATAATTTAAATCCTTATACCAAGACTCTTGTTCTGGGGAGATGTATGATACTTCACCACACCATAGTTCCATTTCATTCTCCCATCCCGAATCTTCATTTACTTGGTCCTGGGTTTTGACTGCAAGTTTGCATAACCCTTGTCCTTTTACTAGTTTTGCAGGTTTTATATCTATATCAAATTCTTGGACTACTTCCATCCAGTTCCCTCTTCTTTCCCCCATTTCTTGTTGAGTAAACAAGGTTCGGACCACAGGGTGCAGCACAATCACTTTCGTGTGGTTCTTGAGTATGTAAGACCTAAAGTGTTTTACCGCCTTAAATACCGCATAGGCATGTTTGTCTATAGAAGTATAATTTAGCTCAACTCCTTGAATATTAGTGATCATGAATGATATTGAGGCCTCATTGTTGGCATCATTTTTCTAAGTCAAAACTACAACTAATGACTGGTCAGAGGCAAAAGTGTAGAGGAAGAATTCTCTATTGAAATCAGGACTTCGTAACACTGGGGCATGCAATATAGAAGTTTTAATATTTATGAAAGAATCTTATCACTCATCATCCCACTTAAATTTGGCATCCTTGCAAATCATACTTTGTAAGGGTTTGATGATTTCTGCAAAATCGGGAGTGATGTTCCGCACAAAATTGATTTGCCTGAGAAATGACTGCATAGCTTTCTTGTTGTGAGGCAACGAGAGTTGAGATATGGATTTAATCCTTTCTGGGTCTATGTAAATGCCTGCTTGATATATAATGCGACCTAAAAACTTACCTTCCTCGACATTGAAGATATTTTTCTTAGGATTTAAGGATATACCATACTTCCTACATCTTTCGAAAATCTGAGTTAAGTGTTGGATGTGTTATTCTCTTTTCTTTGAATACACCATTATGTCGTCCAGATACACAACCACACACTTGTTGATTAATCCTTGAAACACTACATCCATGGCCCTTTGGAAGGTTTCTCCTACATTAATTAACCCAAAAGGCATGCATTTATAAGCAAAGGTTCCCCACTTGGTTTGGAAGGTTGTCTTGAACCGATCTTCCTCTGAAACCAGAACTTGGTTGTAACCTGAGAAGTCATCCAGTAGAGAAAACATATCTAAACCCGACACGGTTTACATGAGTTTCTTCATTGGTGGGACTGGGCAATTTTCCTTTTCTGAAGCGCTATTAAGATTCCTAAAATCTACGCATAAGCAGATTTATCCTGACTTTTCCATACTGGAACCAGGTTTGCTACCCATGCACAATGTCTAACCTGGAAAATGATATTGGCTTCTAAAATATTCTTTAATTCATGGTACATGAGAGGGTCCAAAGATAGGTGATACTTTCGAAGCTTCTGTTGGAAAGGTTTTACTTCAGGTTTTAATGGGATCGTGTGTTGAATGATGTAGGTATCATACGTTTTCAGATCTCGATAGGACCATGCGAAGACATCTTGGTGTTGTCTGAAAAAATTGAGATAAGATTTTCTTTCTTCCTTAGATACAGTATTTCTGAGATTCACATTCTTTGGGTATTCTTGGGTCCCAAGATTTATAGTTTCATGCAGAGGACAAGAGATACCAGTCTTTGTGTTTTTAGGTCCCTTAAATCATTCTTTCAGATCAAACAGATTTTCTAGATTAGCTATCCCTTTCAGGATTGTGTGAGACTTTGATTTATCAATAGGTTGTCCTGTCCGAGGATCGGTCTCTGTCGATTTCTCTTGGAGTAATTCATCATCAATAGTCAAATATTTGAAATTGTCTTGGTTAGTCAAGAATTTTATGATCTATTCATCACCTTCAAATACTTTCCAATTAGAAATGTTATTAGGCACCAAGTTTTTGTAGAGCTGCTCAACAGTGAATCGGGAGGCTTCATAATACTCTAGAGGTGATAGCCTGGAAAAATTTGTGGCCAAGGAGTCAGCAAGAATATTCTTTTCTCTGGGGATCGTTGTAATATTGAAGGCTTAAAAATGCTCTACTAACCTATGCACCTCTTATTGATAGTTCTTTAGGTGAGGAGAATTGCAATGTATAGTGTAATCAACCTCAACTTAGTCATAAAATATATATATATATATATTCTAAGGAACATTAACCTCCAAATTCAACTCTTAGGCTTGAAATGAGGGGAAGGTGGCAATTATATCCATTGTAAATCTGTGATGCATTTTCCTCACAATATGATTATCAATGTTGACATTTATTTCCAGACCAACATACAAGGAGAAGAGTTCCTAAATGAATAAAACCTTCCATCACCATTCACATGAGTCCTAAAGTTATCCTAATACTCTCTCTC
>SNQJ01S0009082.1:252566-271320 GCA_010110895.2 Picea sitchensis
TTATTATTTAAATCTTAACAATATTTCTTTTCTTTATTTCGGGTATGTAAGTTTAAGAAATGTGCACAGATTAAATCTAATGATGGGGCCTATGATTTTTGTGAGGTACCCATTAGATCAATGTTAGCCTCCTCCTCCTATCAAGTTCGAGGGTGATTTCATCAGTTATGCTGCATGGGACGGCCGATGCTAAGGCCCCAAGTTAAGTATAATTCCTAATATTATATAATTATTTCGTTATAGAGACTTTACTTTGGTGATTCAATTGTGTTTACCCTATATAGAAAATTTACTATCCATTGACAAATACTAATGGAATTTTGTTTTCTTCCTTGCAAGGTGTTGTGAGTGGGAAATCCCTCTATGGACTAGCACTTAGGGTTTTATTATGCATGCATAAAAGACCTAGAGAATCCTACCTTCTACCATCATCTCGGACCTAATCCCCATTATTCTTAAGAAAATACCTAGTTAATAAGATCAAGTGAGCATACCTTATTTCGGGCATTTGATATCGATGCTTCTTCACGCTTGATCGCTCTTTGACCGTAGCTCTTCTCCTAAGGCTGACCTGCATTCACACAAGACAAACAAAGAACTCCACACTCATTTGATCTACATATTAATGGGTTAGATATTCAATCAATATGTATGAAATAAACTATGATAACCCCATATGGTGGGACGGGAAAAGTACTTATTTATTATTAACTTCAACAAATCAACTTACAATGATGAAGTCGACCACTGCTCCATGAACCTGGTCCTGGGATCCTCTTCAACTTTCCTCCAACTTCTTTGCTCTATATTTCTCTTTGCACAAGGATCGCTAAAGGGTTGGGACAAAGGGAATGTACAATTGGGTATAGTTTCTTTACTATGATTCTCCTCTTCCAAATGGGACCCCTAACCCTTCTTTTATAGGCTAGAAGAAGCTAGGTATTTGGTCGAACCCTCGGCCATGCATGGATGGAAGGTTTATTTAACTCAACCAAAGTTGTGTGTTCCATCAACAACTTTCCTTTTTTCATGCTTTTGTAGGTAAACACAAGTTGTCCTAGGACAACTAGCATGTACACGCGTGCAGTAATGGAGTAGGGCACGTGGGCCTTTATAAAAGATGTTTTTAAGAAGAGTTGTTCATAAGTGTTTTGACAAAGAAGGAATCTAAGATGGCCTGATGCTAGGTAAGCATGTCTGGTGCAAATTAGGGTTATAACACAGGGTTGAAGCCTCCAAACCCTCATATCTTTTTTTTTTCAGTACCCTTTCATGGAAAGGTACTCGAGTTCATTTTTAACCCTTCAGGGCTTATCACCTCAGATGCTAATATTGAAGTTTCTCGGTCTGAATACCATAATGTATACAGATACAAAATTACTTTAGTTCCTATTTAGAAAAAGCATCGAAGATGTAACAATATTCGGATTGGCTGCGTAGATCAGACATATCCTAATTCTTGGTTCTTGATTTGGGTTGTATTTTAATACTATATTACAAGACTCTTCTCTTATACTTCGTATAATGAAAAGTAAAACACAGAATGAATTAAGTTTTCAACTTTATCAATATGTTAGTTACTCAATCTTGTTTGTACTCTACCTTCAATTCTTTGACATTCAAGTCTATAGTTTTCTTTGATCCTTGTACTAGAGCTTCATATTCAACAATGTTATTTGTACATTCAAATTATAGCCTACAAGATAGGAAATGATGTTTACCTTTAGGATCAATGAGGATGCACCCTGCTCCTAACCCTTCTTTCAATTTATATCCATCAAAATATAAATTCAAAATCTGTGAATAATAATCACCCTTTTCTTTTTCCTTATTAATTTCTTTCTCTCCTATCTTTTTTTCTATAATCTCTAACGTAGGGTCTTGATAGAAAAGGGTGTCTTTTTTCGGTATCAATGACTTCTCTTGAAAAACCATTTTAGAGTTTTGAGTGAGGGGAACATCGAACAAGAGAGGAGAAATTTTTCCGAAGTGGGATTCAGAAGAATAATTTCCCAAAACGGGGAAATCTGTAGAAAAGGGTTCATTAGGTGTTTCTAGATCATTGACCATGTGTTTCATATATCTCTCCCTATCGATTTTGATCATGTTTTTATATCCCTTCAGTGGTAGCCAAAGGTGTGCCCAATATTTACTGAAATATCTATTTATCTTTTCAGACCAATATCTACTTAGTAAAAACCCATAGGCCTCTAGAATATCTACCACAATGATGTCAATCACTTGCACAAACTTGGGATGTGTCGCTATCCTGATCATTACATATTTAAGTTCTCCCATGGACTTGACCTGGGTTCTGTCTAGTTGTATGAAATGTTTATAATTGTTGAGAGGAACGACATTTAATTTTTTGCACATATACAAGGGCATAATGTTGGAAGACACCACAAAATCTACCAAACAATTGTGAAGGTTTCTATTGAAGACTTCAAACGTTAAGAGGAATGGTGGCACAAAAGTTTTTTCCTTTCTATCTTTTGAGCAAGTGTTCATAGTTGGTTTGCTCACCAGATCTATGGGAGATAGAGTTATTTCTTGACCATTTCCATTCATAGGGTATTTTACTGAGTTCAAAGCGTGTAGTAGGAAGTCCTTCTGCTGAGGGATCTTGCACAAATCCATGACTGATATGTTCAACCTTAACTTCTTCAAATATTCAACTACATTGTAATCGATTTTGGGTGATTCGTGGGTATGGATGTTTATAGGGTTTTTACTAGGATAAAAAGGTGTTTTTGGATGATCGGGAGTTGCCTTACTCCTCGAGGTATGGGTGGAAATGGTATCATTCGAGCTAGGTAGACCCTTATTGTATTTCTGTATCACCAAGACTTCCGCGGGTTGTTCCTGAGATTCAAATAGGTCGTCGAAAGGTATGATCAGGTCGGGATCCCATATCATCATGGCTATATCTTGTGGTGGATCAATCTCTTCTTCGTCAACAATAATCATAGCCGAATTGCTTGGCTATTCGGTCAGGGAGAATTCATCTAGAAACCGATTGGCCATCAAATTCATGGCATTCACCCATTGAGGGAAGTCTCTTTCAAAGTGGTTTTCCTCATGATAAGTACATAAAGAATAAGATGCAACATTCCCTAGATCAATATTTATGTTAGCTAGGGTAGGTTCAATTGTATTGAACGGTGGGTTCCTCTTAAAGAAAATATTGTAGGGCCTTTGGCCTTGGTTTCCCTCCCCTGCATCCCTCTTCATGTCTATGATCTCATTTGATAATTTCTTAACCATACTTTGTAGGTATTCTATGTCTTTGTTACCCTTGTTGGGAGTATTCTTTGTTTGTTTCCCTGACGGTCTAGTCAAAAGGAGTGCTCTCCTAGGAGGAGGCTGAGATTCTTTCTTAAATAGAAAGACATGGCCTTGTTTACACCCTTTCATATGGAATTCTATCATTTTGGTTTCTTCAAAATTTTCAGCCATGGTTTGTTTGGCGGCTCTTTTTACAAACATAGAAATATAAGCCGAGAGCAAGTTAGCATAAACCTTGATTTGCAATTCTTAGGTTGGTTTCACTTCGGGATGAAACTTGTTTAACATGGTCGTGAATATTTGATTGAAATATTTGACTCTTTCTTTTGAACTCACGGTGGCAGAGAATAACTCAACAATCAGAGCTCTTGTAGTAGTTTCCTCTGCAAATTTATCTAGAAATTATTTTTGGAACTTGGTGCAGCTACTTATAGATCCTACTAGTAGATTAAAATACCATGTGGACACTAAATTTTCAAACATGTAGGGGAAAGACCTGCAAACTACATACTCATGTTAGACATTCATAAATATGATTGCTAGTATAAATTTCTTGATATGATCTTCAGGAAATCCATAGGTTTCGGGATCGAACTTAGGAAGCAACTTCTCTGGATGTCGAGGAAGGTTATGGAATGGTCCCACGAGGGCTAAAGAATCTATGGCCAATTAGGGTGTATTTTTCAGAGGTGGGTTTCCCCCTTCATCATTATGGTCATTGTTTCCTTCCATGTATTCAGAATCTAAGTTAAACTCCTCCGCTTCTGAAAAATTGTCCGATTCAGAGACGTTGTCGGCTGGCATTTCGGGTATCAAATCAAGAGGTTCTTGGATTTCGGTAATTGTGAAATCTATTAAGTCTTCTACAGAGTGTACGAAAACCTCACCGGGAATGCTAACCACTGACATACTTTGTTGTTTTATTTGAGGGAGTATGGGAGCTAAGGACAACGCACTGATCTGTGGGGCGTAGGCTCTTCCTCGTGAGGAAGAGCGTAAGGTATTTCAGAGTGAAAAGGTTCTTCCTCGAGATGGGGCGATTTACTCATTCTATGAGTAATTAGCATGTGTGGGTTGTCTTATGAATGACTAGCCAAGCATGTGGGTTGTTTTGAATCTATAGGTTGTTTGAGATACTCTGTAGAATATATATCCAGCCATTCATTCTCAGCCCTCCTTCTAGTGCCAATTCTGTTGATGGGTCTTAAATACCTAGTTCAACAGTAGAAACCAAACCCTCCATTGAGGTCCAATTAGACTCTGCAGCATTTGGAATGGAATGGTTCTCCAGATCTTGTGATCCAGACAATTAATCGATGGGCTTTAACGTTTTCTTGTGAAGGCTCTTCCTTTAGTTTGAACTACCTCTTTTGTATTTTCTCTTGGGTGGGACCGATGTGAGGTGTAAGCCGATATAAAACAACTTGGTAACAAAACATAATTATGTTATAACTATTGGGGAAGAGGTTGAGCTTGGGATAACTTTCTACTCAAACATGTAGACGACAATTCTATACCATAGTCCTAGCACTAATACGTTAACCATGTGAGCATCCAATTACTATTTGAGATTACTATTTATCAAAAAGAAAACACATATGCAATAAGATAACGATAAGAAAAATAATTCATCTACCATAATCATTCATCACATAATCACACAACGATTCATCATCTTCATCATTAAAGAAAAGAACAACAAAGCATTGCACCAGATAGCTTGACAATAAATTGGACAGCTCTTACTTGTTACATCTATTCATGAAATGAGATAGGAAATAGTTCTTTTTTGTGTCCACTCACACATGCATTTGATGAAAATAACTTTTTCTTTGGTCTAGAAGGACTTCTCAATTCATAGCAGCTTCAAAATAATTCTTAACAACCAGAAAGAAATATTTCTTGCAACAACCATCGACTTTGAACTAATGGTTCGATGTATTTATTTATAGTGTAAGGTTCAACTGAAAATAATGGCTAAGTGCAGTTTAATAAAAACAAAAAATTGCCACATGGCGTCATCCTCTAATAGTTTCTTTAACAGTCAACCCGAGATATCTCTTGAAAAGGGTGACTTCTTTCATACTCAGACCAATTAATAAATAGTTCTTCACAAGTTTGGGCCCATGTAGATTTGTGTTGTTCCATCGGATCCCCATGAATCCCTATGATGTCCATTGCATGCATCTCATACTTTACTAGACTAGAGTTCAACTATTATAGTGTAGTTTGAGCTCTAATCGGATGCTCCATGAATCCTCGTACTTGCCTTGGCACAGCATCAGTCATCTTTGTGAGCTCTTCGGCTCACAAAACATCTTGCTTGGTGTTGTTCCAGAGTTTGTACTTAAGGATAGAAAGTATAGGGTCTAGGCATCTAAAAGTGAGTAAAAAATAAAAGGGGGAAGAATCAACCTTCATGAAAGGAAGCTAAGGCTGATTTCTAAGTTGTATCTATCTCACTTCCAAATGTTCTTGGATGCTTATATCCCGTTCAATTATGGTCCATGAACGTTCAAGTTCTACCCAGGTGATGGTAGTTTTAAGTATGGTGTCAAAAAGGTTCAAAGTGATGCTGGTTTGATCCGATAAGCTAGTATCAATGTTGGGTTGTCTTGTAATGATCACAATCATGGAGAAACATAAATTGAAAAGAATGTTCAAGGTTTAAAATGCTACTTCAATTTTATGACCATATAAAAGAGAATTTTTGAATCCGATGTTAAAGGTACAATACAAACCAAAGGCCTTCTCCCATAACTGAGTTAACTTTTTAAAGAATCATGTATGAAATGTGAGAAAACATTAAGATGTCGACAATGCAAGGCTCCCATCAAGGGAGAGTCTCACCCTGTAAACAAAAGAAGAAAAAGACAAGAAGAAATATGACGAATCATAAAATATAGAGATCTAAAAAGTTCACAGGTCTTGTACCTGTTGATAGCTGATATAGAGGAAAAACTGCAAACAATTAGACAACTAAACATTTGGTCACCACAGTAAAAGTTGTACTAAATTGCAGCTAAGCATTCATCAGAGATATATATATGTGAAATGAAATTTAATATAAGATAACAGAGAAAACAAAACTCATAACTCAGTCTTCACGGAATCATGAATCTTCTGATTTCTTTTTATAAAAGGAAAAGGTATCTATTACAATCGGACAAGAAAAAAAAAATCGATTGTTCTCACTTCAAAATGCATATTTATACAAACTTCTAAAGATTCGAATTTCAATCGTTCCAGAAGTTTTCAGTTACAAAATGAGAAATTTAAGTGTTTTACTTATTTGTATTTGTCCTCCTTCATGCAAGTAGAGCACCTTCCTTTATTTACTCCTCTTTCTCCAGAAATAGAACATAATAACACTTGTCGTCATTTGACGCCAGACACCTGCCCTTTCATTTGCCCAATGCAATTGACACACTTTTCGATCAATTGGGCTATCAACTTTGAAGGCTCTATTTGGTTGTTTGCCTCAAAAGTGTAACAATCCTTCGCTAACTGTGGCAACCTTTCTCCTACTTGCTAGTCTTCAATGATGATAGAACATAACTATACACTTGGTTTTATTAACCATTTATCCACTTGGACAATATCAATCTAACTTATTTGTGATATTTCAACCTTCTCCTTTTCCTCATTCTCCTTGATATCGAGCAAGTGATTGGCCATATCGATCTGGCCCAGTGTCCCAACACTACTTTCCCTATCGAGATCCAACAAACTTTCATTTATCAAGCCAAAATTTTCTTCACAAGAGTTTCTCAGTTCTTTAGCTTGTTCTTTGTTTTCTGATATATTATGCTCCCAGACCTTCAACAAGATATTTCCTCTGGTTTGTTGCGGGATGGAAAGTCTGGAACTACTGACCACTTCTTTTTTCTTCATGGCTATAACAACTTATTGGAAAGCGACCCGAGCCACCCAAGCTTCTCTTTCTCTCAAAGAAATGTTCTTTAGCACTTGCTCAATGGTCTGGAAATGATTTTGGATGGCTTCCACTTTAGCAAGTAAATCTTGCTGAGCTATTGGCACTCTCTTTCGAATCTCAATGGCTTGGGATTGGAATATCATGATATCTATAACCTGGATCTCAGCAGAATTCAACTTTACCTATAACTGCCTTATCATTTCTTCTTGTTGGCTTACCTGTGCTTGGCTGGTCTGGGTCGACTGATGTATTTGCTCGAGATCAGATCTGAGCTTCTCAGTTTCCTTTTGATCGACTACTCTGGCTTGCTCTAGACCTGTGTTCACTTGATCTCTGGCATTTTCCTCTATTGTGGCTAGCTTAGCCTCTAATTTAATGATCACATGGTTCTTCTTATTTAACTGTTCCTTTAGAGATCCGACGGAATATTGGTTGGTTGTAGAAAAATACCCCAATGTCCCTGCTATCTGAGTGGCCAATTCCTCCTTTTTCATGGCCTTCCCATCGGCTAGGATTTTGAATTTTTTGGATATTGTGTTTGCTTCTCAGTAAATATCTTGCTTCACAACAGCCTTTCTCTTATTATCGAAGAAAAATCCATTCAGAGGCAACTCTCCTACAGTAATGGGTGTTATTTCTTCATCGAAAATCTATCCCACATCTAGGGTCCTCTTTTTGAACTGTAGGGGAGTGATAGAAGCGATGGGACTGCTGATTTCCTTGGATGGTTTCTCTGGGATACTAACTGTGTTTGGCTTGCTTGATGTGGGTGATGGCATGAAACTTACCCTTTGTGGGAATATTTCTTCTTAGCTCTAGACTGACTTGCCTAGTACAACCACTTCTGGGCTTCCTTTCTCTAGGTTGGGGATCTCATCTGATTGTTTCGGGTTCCTGGTTTCCTATGTCTTTTCTTGATTTTCTTACTGGTCAAGACTTGAATATTTTGAGTCCTTGGCTTCTATTTGTTGTATATCTATAGTCTATGGGTTCTTACCCTGTAAAACTGGGGGAAGGCAGCTCCGTTGTTGTTCCTTAAATTTGAAGAGATCGGCCATATCCCCAGGTGATAGGGCTTGAATATGACTTAGGACCTCAACATAGGATCTCACACCTTGGAATATGTCATCATGAGGCAAATTCTCATGTTCGTATCTTTTCAGGCCACAATTCACCATGTGATTACTCACGACCTTATGTGGGTCATTTTTCTTAAACTCGATGTTGACCAATTTAAATTCCTCCAAGGCTCTAGCCTCGGATTTGGCGTGTCTGAAATCTAATAAAGAATATGTATTAAAATGAATGGGGAAGGGCGACCATACCTTCTTCGAAAAACCTTTGAGCTCTTTGCTTATGCCATCGAGCATGCTGTGCCTGGCGATTTTGCGACATAACAGCTTATCTGACACGAATAGTGGTAGAGCATATGGGGGAACATAGGTGCCAGAAACCTTGATGTATGAAAACTCCACTTCTACATACCAGTTAGCCACACTACTCAAGTTGGCCACGATGTTATCTGAAATCCTGGGAGGTGGGTTACCGAAGATGGAGACATTCATCGGTACCATTACCCAGTTGAAAATATTGTATATGAATTCTATGTCCTTATCCTCCCAAAGTTTCGANAGCTCTTTGCTTATGCCATCGAGCATGCTGTGCCTGGCGATTTTGCGACATAACAGCTTATCTGACACGAATAGTGGTAGAGCATATGGGGGAACATAGGTGCCAGAAACCTTGATGTATGAAAACTCCACTTCTACATACCAATTAGCCACACTACTCAAGTTGGCCACGATGTTATCTGAAATCCTGGGAGGTGGGTTACCGAAGATGGAGACATTCATCGGTACCATTACCCAGTTGAAAATATTGTATATGAATTCTATGTCCTTATCCTCCCAAAGTTTCGAGTGATAGACATGAATAGGCTTAGAATTAGATGGAGTCCAGCTCCAACTCATTAGAGGGAAAGGCATCATGAGACAAATAACATCCATGACGTAGGCGGACATGAAAAATGAGGTTGCTTTCTCACTCACCTTCTGCGCTCAATATTCGGTAATTCGACTAGTTAGACTGTCCAACAATAGTTTGGCCCAGTCAAAAGAAAAACCTTCAGTGACTATATGAATTAGAGGCACCCACGGGAAGAAAAAGTGTGTGGTGTCCTCCCTCCCATACAACCTATAGGCCATCATTGTTATATACCTAAATGGCGGCTATAAGGAGGAGATTGAATAAATTCCACTAGAATCCACCCTGAATTTTGCGGGGTGTGAAACCCAATCCTTGATCAGATCGAACAATTTTCTGCCATATTGCTCGCATTCATTCCCCTTGAAACCTTCCAGAAACTTGACATTGTATGAAAATTTTGGTGTGGGTGACAACTGATACATTGCCTACAAATGTTCCATCCTAAAATTCCCAATTGTCACCTTATGTTCATTGATAATAGTCCTAGTCATGATATCCACATGGTCTAGCACCCATATGATCATATCATAATAGGGAAGGAGTCGTGGCCTTGCCACTATTTTGTGCATCTCTACTTGAATGACGATTTTGTATTTGGTGGCCAAATCATCCTTCTCATTATCGCCGAAATCATCTGAACAATTCACTGATTTGGACTGAAGAATGTCGTATATGTATGTCCAGGTTTTGACAGTATTAATACTTCGGGGTGAAGTATCGAAAACAACATCTGAGTCGTGAAGATGCGGCTTTTGGAGGGAGCGATCGCTGAGTGGCGAAAGCACGATAATGTTTAAACAAGGTTTAAAGGATTTACTCTTGACACTAACCAGGGTAACTTTTGGAACCGTTTCACGGCTTCGCATATCGGAGTTTGAAAACCATGCGACTTTTAACTTCCAAAGTGCGATAGCACAAAGTAATAAAAGTGATAAAATTTCTTAACGGTTAAGTGACGGCTACTTAGAACTATAACTACCATCGCCACTTCGCATGTCGGGATACTGAGGCTTTTAATGGGTAAAGATCATGAAGTAAAAGACAACCTGAAAACCAACTTTTGAATTTAAGAATTATATTTCAACCACTTGGAAAAGGCGACTCCAACATAGGCTCCAACTAGGGATCCCATATTCCTACGGGACGGGAAGAACAATAGACCACGTGCTTGCATTGGGTAAATGGAGACATTGGTTTCTTTCTGCGAAACTTGTTTTAGGAAGGGGATACAGAGGGAGAAAATAGATTTTGTCTTTACTTCTGAAAAGATTTTCAAAATTCAATTGCATTCTAAACTCAGCTGTAGCCCTTTCGAAGAATTTCTCCTTCTTGATACTGAATTCAGGTATGCTTTAAGATAATCAAAACAGTCCTAGAAAATTCAATAGAACACGTGGATTTTGGATTCCATCAAACAAAGTAAATTCCATGCCTTTAATCGGGGAGTCTTGTCTAAACTTGGGATGCAGATCCGGTTTCGAAAAGGCTAGTTACCAGAGTAGAGTGAAATTTACATATGATAGCCTTACAAATATCTCAGATATTTCTTCACTGCCAGTGAGCCTGTTCAGTACCCCGGTGAAGTTATCTGGCCCTTTTTACTGAATTTCCATTCACCATTTTGAATCATAATTATTCATTTAAATGTTGAGACGAGGGAAATAATTTATGAATTTCCTTTCATCATCTCCTTGGACTAGATGGGGGCAATCAAATATGAATTTCCTTTCACCATTTGTCTTATATTTTACTTTTTGAAACACGAAGTGGGAGCAATCAGTTTGTATAAGGTATACCAGGGATGATATATGTATAATATTCACAGTAGAGGTCTGTCAACTTGCTTTGATTTCTCAGGACCAACCTTCTCTTAACTTTAAAAACACCTTATCCTGCAGGGAAAATGGGAAAAATTACTTCCAGGGGTCTTCCTTCGAGCAAGCCTCAATCCTTCAAAAACCGTTAAAAAAACCTATAAGAGTCAGGATCAACCTATGCATAACTTTGTTCAGTAGGAGATTGAGGAGTTATGAGGGTTGGCTCACTTTCTAAGATCTGTTTTCCATCTTCCAAAGCTAAAATGAAACCTCTTCTCCCTCTATGGGAACCACGGAAAGGTGTTTTGTTTTTAAGAAGGTAAATCCGAGGACAGAAAAAGGACGACAGAGATGTTGGCATGTTTTATAGGTAGCATATGCTTGTCATTGATGGAAATTATAGCAGCGATGATGGCTTGAGTACAGGTATAATGTGCCAGGTGGGTACCAAAAGTATTTTGGGAAGACGCATCAGAGAAAGATCATGAAGACCATAAGAGATAGTGCAGAGGTGCACGTAGAGTGCACGAGTGTTCTTGTTCATTTGATGGAAAACAGGCAGGCAAGGAAGACCAGCAACATAACGATGATCGAATGGCAAGATCAAAGTGTTGGTCTGACTCCATATTGGATTTTCAGATACCAGGATTTCGGATACTGGGAGTTGGAGATGTCAAGAACTCTCACTACAGGAGTCCTGAAGTCATGAAATACGAAATCGCGATATGAGAAATCGTGATATAATCTCAACCATTGGATCGAGGAAAAAATTGGACTGTCGATCCAAGAAGGATATGTGGAAAAATATAATACTTTCACTGAATGGAAAGTCAAAGGAATGAGGTTTTCTAACCTATCAAACTCACGATATGCGAAATCACGAAATAATCTTAGCCGTCAGATCTAGGTTTGATCTGGACCATTGATCCGACTCCATTTCGGACTTTCAGATACCGGGAGTTGGAGGAGTCAAGTGTCAAGACTTCTCATCATAGAAGTCCTAAAGTTGTGAAGTGTGAAAAGCCGAAAAGTGATCTGACTCCATTTCGGAGTTTCACAGACCAAGACTTGGAGATGTCAAGAAAATTCACAACAAGAATGCCGAAATCACGATATGTGAAATCGTGAAGTGATCTTGGCCATCAGATCCAGGAGGTGAATATGGTATACCACATCAGAAAGGATAGGTGGAAGACTATGTTAGTATTGACATGTGGCATGATCAAACAACAACAAGTGTCAAGTTGATTTAGCATTTCAGGCCACTGGAAATCACAATTCTGAATAACACGTGATAGCCACTCAGGTCATGACACATCATTGAGTGACGCAAGAGTGACCTCACTATGGGTGTTTTTTCTTCAGGATTCTTAGCTTCATCACTCCCCCAAATTCTCGAAGGCTGAAGTCCCAGGGCAGAGGATAGTTGTCCAATCACCACGGATCGTGGACCGTTGATATGGAGATCGAAGTGCTTGTTTGATTGGAGAGTGGTCATATCTCGTTGGTCACATCATGAAAGAGTTATAGAGAAGAGCTCAAAGTATATCTCGGTGTTCACATCGTCGAAGAGTTGTAGAGAAGAGCTCGAAGCAGCAAGCTCCATTTTAGAGTTTCGGGGACTGTGACATGGAGCATAAAGAAATTTTCACCACAATAATGCCAAAGTGCTGAAATGAAAAATCGTGAAAGCACTTTATGGTTAAGCACCTGGTCACTATTGATGGTCACATCGATGAAGGCTCGAGGAAGGAGCTAGTGCAACCAAGCTCCATTTCGAAGTTTCGAGGATCAAAACATGGAACATAAAGAAATATTCACCATGGGAATCCCAAAATGCCGAAGTTAAAAATGGAAAAATAAACACAAGACCCTATGGAGTCAATCCAATAGTGCAGGTGATTTTGAATATGATCGGATGGCTACTATTGCACTTCAGAGTGTAACTGCTGGAAATGACTAATTATTTCTGCTAGAGGAATCAAATAGGCCTCAGTGTGATAGCCAGAGAAGATGAAGAGGCTTGAGGCATATTCCAGTGGAATGACAACTGTTCTTAGAGGTGATTGACATATGGAAGATTGTTGAAGCCTGTAACTGCAACAGAGAAAATGAGCTCGACTATGATGAAGAAGACGAAGAGTCTCAATTGCCATATAGGCTAAGGAATCTTAGCATAACACCCAATGATGTTGGACACATGGGTTGAACTGCCAAAGAAGATGAAGAGTTGCAATGATGATAAGGCAGAGCACTCGACATGAGGAGAACATGCAGAACAGAGAGAGGAGTTGATGCTTGAGGTAGGAAAGCGGTGGTATGGTGGAGTGGTAGTGAACACCCCGACAAGAAGTACATTGGAGTGGTGAGAGCATGCAGGAGGTGGGCACATATTTCATGAACAAGGAGCACAGAGACTATAATAATGCATAACAAAGAAGAGATGGGAGTTGTTGTTGAGGGTTATTACTGTGTGAAGGAGGCAGAGCGCAACAATAGAAATGCACAGAAGAGGAATGGTGCATTGAAGGGAAATGGTGCACAGAGAATAAAAGGAAGAAGAACATAAAGGGCAAGAATGTGTGCAGGAAGAACCTGAGGCAGACAAAGCAAGGCAGTGTAACAGAAAAATGACACCAACTGTGGATTATCCAGCAAACAACTTCGAAAATACTCACCACAGAAATCTAAAAACAATGATGAGGCTAGTAAGCCATTGATGAACATTATATCACTGTAACAAGTTTTAGTTGCAAAGAGTTATATTTCAGGGTGGTTGGGAGGTGCTAGGGAGGACTGTTGTCTTCAGAGGTTCAAGTGGGTGGTTGAACACAGGGAGTTGTAGCTTCCATTTGGTTGCAGCCATAAAAACAAGGGTGGCAGGGTGGTGTAAGGGAGAACTGTTGTTCTCTTTTATACAGGTTGGTGCCTATGTGACTGGAAGTTGGTGCTTCCATCGAGTTGGTGTTGGAACACTTGGGGAGTTGGTGCTTCCTTCTAGTTGGTGCTAGAGAAACCAGGGATTTGGTGCTTCTTTCTAGTAGGAGCTAGAGAAAAGAGAGAGTTGGTTCTCTCAGCAAGTTGTAGCTTGCAAAACAGAGGTTGTAGCCTCACAATGAGTTGGAGCTCATATGTATGATAATGTAAAGAATGTAAAGAATACTTATCATATAAATAAGAAGAGGTTTTTACCCTTTATGGGTTTCCTTAGGAAACATCTGTCTCTGTGTATCTCATATGTTGGACTGATGTTAAATGTTCTATTGCTTACTTCCCTGCATTAATGTGATTTTCACTGAGTTCTTTGTAAAGAGTTTAAAATAAGCATAATTTTTTAAGCACGGTAACAACTGATTCACCCCCCTCTCAGTTGTCCAACAATTGGTATCAGAGTCGACCCCTTTTATCTAAGGGTAGATCCTAGAGCTTAAACATGTCAAGCCATAAACAAAATTCAACCAATAATGCCCCTTTGTTCAATGGAACAAACTTTGCCTTCTGGAAAGTTAAAATGAGAACCTACATAATGGATTTAGGTGCATATGTATAGGATGTGGTAGATACTGGTTACGTAAAGCCAGTTGTACTAGATAATAAGGATGACAAGCTAGAATTTAGCTTCAATGCCAAGGCTATGAATGTTATCTTGAGTGGGCTTGCAGAAGAAAAATTCGTAAAAGTTATGCACCTAGAAACTTCCAAAGAAATGTGGGACAAACTCATTAGTAGTTATGAAGGTAATGAGAAGGTAAAGGATGCCAAGATTCAAACCTACAGAGTACAGTTTGAACAACTGAAGATGAAAGAAGATGAAACTATTGGAAAATACTTTCTAAGAGTTGAAGAGATGGTAAATGCAATGAAAGCACTTGGTGAAAAAATTGAGGAACCTTCTTTAGTTCAGAAAATTTTGAGATCTCTACCAGATAGGTTCAACCTGAAGGTCTCTGCTATAGAATAACTTAATGATCTAAAAACCTTGGATTTTTATCAACTTCTAGGAACATTGACTGCATATAAAATGAGAATAGTTAAAGATAAACCCACCTCTAGAGAATCATCATTTAAGGCAGACAAGAATGAGGATTATGAGCCTGATGAAATTGAAGAAAAATTTGTGAAGAGACTGAAGAAGGGAGCAGGAAAATACAAAGGTAAAATTCCTTTCAAATGTTTCAAATGTGGTAAGATAGGTCATTTTGCAAATAAATGTTCTCACAAAAGAAAGAATCAGACATGTGATGATGAGGAGAAGCACAAACATAGAAATTTATTTAAAGAGAATAATTTTAAGAAGAAAAGCCTTTGTGTAAACAATGATGATGATACTTCAGATGATGAAGACAATGACTCCTCTATTGAAGATAAAATAAATGAATTCATACTTATGTCCAAAGAGGATTATGATAATAAAAGCACAGGAAGTGAGGTTAATGAAGAAGAAGTTGTGGTTGATATGGAAGGAGAATTGATCAGTGCACTGGAAGAGATTGACAGACTCAGATTTAAGAACATAAAGCAAACAAAATTGTTGATACAGTTCGAGAAAGACAATAAAGAACCTGATGAAGACCTTGTCCTACTAAAAGTGGAATTAGAGGAGGCAACGAAAATTGAAGACATTCTGAAACGACAGTTATTAGAAAAGAAGGCAATATGTGAAGCCTTAGAAAAAGAGATAGTAAAAACCATAAAACAAATGGAGAAGTTTAAGGGATTGTATTACCAAAATATTCCAAGTATTAAAGCCTCATAAGGATTAACCTCCATTCTAAATCAACAAAGAAACCCAAAGTTGAAAGTTGGATTGGGGTATGAAGAAGGATCAAGTAGTGATCATCCAAGTATTAAAAAACCTATCAAGTTTTTCAAATCCTCAAACATTGACAATAGTCGCTCTGCAGAAACAAAGAAAGAAAATCAACCACCAAGAAGGAATGAAAGAAAAAGTGCCAGAACCGAATCTGTATATCAGCGAGATTATCAGCATGAAATAAATCGACCTCCTCAAAGAAGACATGATTTTCCAAGGTACAAAGGATTTTTCTATGGTTATTGTTTTTTCTGCTCTAATTTTGGTCACAAATCTATAAAATGTTCTTTAAGATTTAGATATGAACAATCAATATATTCAACGAATAACCATCTTCCACAACAAAGATTCAGACAACCAAGCAACAAACAACCTCAGACTATAAATCATGCAATGGCTAGGAAAAGGACGCAGGTTAAACATAACAATAATTATGAGCATAACAATCACTATGATCTTCTATTTAGTGAACCAGAATGTTACATCTGTCATAACTATGGACATAAAGATGCAGATTGTTTCTTAAGGAATTACAAGCTAAATTTTATCCCCACTGCTGAAAATGTCAAGGTTTGGAAGAAGAAAGAAGATGACAAGTGTGAAAAAGTGTTATCATCCCAAAGACAAAATAATCCATGGTATATTGATAGTGGATGTTCCAAACATATGACTGGAGACAAAAGTAGTTTCTAAATCTAAGTGAAAGCAAATCAGGGAATGTAACTTTTGGAAATGATGCACCAGGAAAAAAAAAAGGTAAAGGAATGGTAAGTTTGAGTAATGGCAAAGGGAAAGCTCAAGATGTGTTGTTTGTAGAAGGTCTGAAACATAATATTATTAGTGTTACTCAAGTCTTTGATCGAGGATCTGAAGTCGTTTTTACCTCTAAAGACTGTAGAATAAAATCAGTGAATTCAGGATAGCTAGTTACAAAAGGGATAAGAATAGAAAACAATGTATATGTGTTAAAAGAATAAAAAGAAGAATGCCACTTAAGCAAGTATGATGAAATCTGGTTATGGCATAGGAGACTAGGACATCTAAACTTTGACCACTTAATCAAGCTCAAAAATCTCAAGGCAGTAAAAGATCTTCCGAGAATATCAAAGCCCCAAGATTCTATGTGTACACCCTACCAAGTAGGAAAGCTAACCAGGACACAGTTTAAGTCTAAGAGCTCTACTTCAACAGAGAAACCACTCCAACTAGTTCATATGGATTTATGTGGACCATCAAGACAGGAAGGCACAAGGAAAGAAAACTACTTCATGCTGATTATTGATGATTACTCTAGACTTACTTGGGTTGCCTTTCTCAATGAAAAATCTGAAGCATTTGAGAAATTTAAAATATTTAAGGCTTTAACTGAGACTCAAACATGAAAGAGGTTAAAGGTAGTAAGATCAGACAGAGGAGGAGAGTTTATGTCAAGTGATTTCAAGGAATTCTGTGATAATCATGGGATCAAAAGAGAATACACAATGCCAAGAACTCCACAACAAAATGGAGTAGTTGAGAGGAAAAACAGAACAATGCAACAAATGGCCAGGTCAATGATGAATGAGAAGAACATCGGTCAAACCTACTGGGTAGAAGAAATACACATAGCAGTCCATGTTCTTAACAAATTCCACCTTAGACCACAAAGTGACAAGACACCTTATGAACTGTGGTATGGGATACCTACTTCAATCAAACACTTCAAAGTCTTTGGGAGTAAATTTTACATAAAGAATAATGATGAGAACCTTGGAAAATATGATGATGGGGCTGATGAAGGTATCTTCTTAGGGTATGCTACAAACAGTAAAGGATACAGATTCTATAATAAGAGGATACATAAAATGGTTGACTGTGTTGACATAAAATTTGATGAAGGAATCCCAACAAGAGAGGTGTACAGTAATGATTCTTCTGCAGAGGACACAACTAAAGATGAAGATGAACAGGTCCAAGAATCAGAAAATGAAGACTCTAAATCAGATGAAGACACAGATACTCAAATAGACTCAAATCAACAGACAACTTCAAATTCTTCCTCCAGAATCACTCAAAAGAATCATCTTGCAAGTCAGATAATTGGTGAAAAAGACAAGGTGTACAAACGAGGAGAAAGATAATCAAAAACACTGAACAATCACATATAGCTTTCATATCCATGATGGAACCCAATCATTTTAATGAAGATAGAAAATATGACCACTGGGTTAAAGAAATGAATGATGTACTTGATCAGATTGAGAAAAATAATACATGGGAGATGGTTCATAGACCTAAAGGTAAAAATATCATTGGTTCCAAATGGATATTTAAGAATAAGTTGAATGAGCAGGGACAAGTTGTCAGGAACAAAGCAAGATTGGTCTGTAAAGGGTATGCTCAAATAGAAGGATTGGATTTTGGTGAAACATTTGCGCCCGTAGCAAGATTAGAAGCTATCAGAATATTTCTTGCCTATGCTTGTCATAAAAGGTTTAAACTCTATCAAATGGATGTCAAGACATATTTTCTAAATGGAGATTTAAGTGAAGAAGTCTATATGGAAAAACCAGAGGGTTTTGAACTATCTGATAACCCTGACTTAGTATGCAAGATGAAGAAATCTTTATATGGGTTAAAACAATCCCCTTGTTCCTGGTATCACAGACTAGATATGTATCTCAAAGACAAAGGGTTCAAGAGAGGAACAATTGACAACAATATATATATATATCAAAATAGAGGATAATGATTTTCTCATCCTGTTGGTCTATGTAGATAAAATAATCTTCGGATGTAATAAGGATTCATTGGTACAATGGTTTGCTTCTTCCATGGAGTCTGAGTTTGAAATGTCTATGATAGGTGAACTGTCATTTTTTCTTGGTCTGCAAATTACTTAGAGGTCTGAAGGGATGTTCATTTCTCAAGAAA
>SNQJ01S0009082.1:271330-300746 GCA_010110895.2 Picea sitchensis
TGATCCCAATTCATTGTGATAACACTAGTGCCATCATTGTGTCCAATAATCCTGTATTCCACTCCAAGACCAAGCATATTCCCACAAAATACCATTTTCTGAGAGAGTAGGTCACCAATCCTATTGTTCAGGTCCATTACATTCCAACCACTGAACAAATTGCAGACATCTTTACTAAACCCCTGGCCAAGACAACATTTGAATATCTCCGATAGATGCTGGGTGTCATCCCATCTCACACCTAAGAGAGTCCATCCTGTTAGGGATATTTTTTATTGATTGAATATCTGATACCTCCAAAAAATACTATAATATCTTATGGGGAGTGTGTTTTCTTTGAAATTGATGTCAAATGGGGAGAAAAGAACAGGTTCGGGTGCCTTTGTTTCCATCAATGCCAAAGGGGGAGATTGCTGGAATGTTTTACAGGCAGCGTATGCTTGTCATTGATGGAAAGTACAGTAGTGATGATGGCTTGAGTACAGATATAATGTGATAGGAGGGCACCAGAAGTATTTTGGGGAGACGCAACAGAGAAAGCTCATGAAGACCAGAAGAGATAGTGCAGAGGTGCACGAGTGTTCTTGTTCATTTGATGGCAAACATGCAAGCAAGAAAGATCATCAGTGTAACAATGATCGAATGGAAAGATCTAGGTGTTGGTCCAAATCCATATCAGATTTTCAGATACTGGGATTTCGGATACCGGTAGTTGGAGATGTCAAGAAATCTCACTACAGGAGTCCTGAAGTCGTGAAATGTGAAATTGCGATATGCGAAACTACGAAATAATCTCAACTGTCAGATTGAGGAAAAAACTGGACTGTCGATCCAAGAAGGACACGTGGCAAAATATCATCCTTTCATTGACTGGAAAGTCAAAGGAACGGGGTTCCCTAACATCTCGAACTCGTGACATGCGAAATCATGAAATAATCTTAGTCGTCAGATCTAGGTTTGATATGGATCATTGATTTGACTCCATTTCAGATTTTCGAATACTGGGAGTTGGAGGAGTCAATTTTCAAGACTCCTCATCATAGGAGTCCCGAAGTTGTGAAGTGCAAAAAGCCAAAAAGTGATCTGACTCCATTTCAGAGTTTCGCAGACCGGGACTTGGAGATGTCGAGAACATTCACAACAAGAATGTTGAAATCGTGATATGCAAAATTACGAAGTGATCTAGGTCGTCAGATCTAGGAGGTGAATAAGGCAGACCATGTCAGAAAGGATAGGTGGAAGACTATGTCAGTATTGACACATGGAACGATCAGACAATGACAAGTGTCAAGTTGATTTGGCATTTTAGGTCACTGGAAATCAAAATTCTGAGTAACACATGGCAGCCACTCAGGTCACAACATGGCATCGAGTGATGCAAGAGTGACCTCACTCCGAGATTTTTTTCTTCAGGAGTTTTAGCTTCATCACTCCCCCAAAGTACCGAAGGCTGAAGTCCCGGGGTAGAGGATAGTCATCCAATCACCATGGATTGTGGACCGTTGATCTGGAGATCGAAGTGCTTGTTTGATTGGAGAGTGGTCATATCTCTATGGTCACATTATCGAAGATCTGTAGAGAAGATCTCAAAGTCTCAATCTCCATTTCGAATTTTCAAGGACCGCGACATGGAGCATAAAGAAATCTTCACCACATGAACGTCGAAGTGTTGAAATGCGAAATCGTGAAAGTGCTTTATGGTTAAGCGCCTGGTCACTGCTGATGGTCACCAAGGGAACATGCAAGGTAAATAAATCGTCACCAAGGGAATCCCGAAATGCTGAAGTGCGAAATGGAGAAATAAACGCAAGACCCTATGGAGTCAATCCAACAATGTAGGTGATTTTGAATATGATCGGAGGGCTACTATTTCACTTCAAAGTGTAACTGCTAGAAATGACTAATGGTTTATGACAGAGGAATCAAATAGGCCTCAGTGTGATCGCCAGAGAAGATGAAGAGGCTTGAGGCATCTTCCATTGGAATGAAGACTGTTCTTAGAGGCGATTGATAGATGGAAGAGTGTTGAAGCCTGTAACTGCAGCATAGAGAATGAGCTCAACTATGATGAAGAAGATGAAGAGTCTCAACTGCCAGATAGGCTAAGGAATCTCAACATAACACCCAGTGATGTTGGACATGTGGGTTGAACCACCAGAGAAGCTGAAGAGTTTCAATGATGATCAGGAAAAGCACTCGACATGAGGAGGACATGCAGAACAAAGAGAGGAGTTGATGCTTGAGGTAGGAAAGTGGTGGTATGGTGGAGTGGCAATGAACACCTTGATAGGGAGTACATTGGAGTGGTGAGAGCATGTAGGAGGTGGGCGCATATTGCATGCACAAGGAGCATAGAGACTATAAGAATGAAAAAAAAAGAAGAGATGGGAGTTGTTGTTGAGGGTTATTGACGTGTGAAGAAGGAGGTAGAGAGCAGCAGTAGAAATGCATAGAATAGGAATGGTGCATTGAAGGGAAATGACACACAGAGCATAAAAGGCAGAAGAACAGAAAGGGAAAGGATGTGTGTAGGAAGACACTAACGCAGACAGATCAAGGTAGTGTAGTATAACAATGATGAGACTAGTAAGCCATTGATGAACATTATATCACTGTAATAAGTTTCATTTGCAAAGATTTATATTTTAGGGTGGTTGGGAGGTGCTAGGAAGGAATGTTGTCCTCATAGGTTCAAGTGGGTGGTTGAACATAGGGAGTTGTAGCTTCCATCTGGTTGCATCCAGAAAAACAAGGGTGGCAGGGTGGTGCAAGGGAGAACTGTTGTTCTCTATTATATAGGTTGGTGCCTGTGTGACTGGAAGTTGGTGCTTCCATCCAGTTGGTGCTGGAACACTTGGGGAGTTGGTGATTCCTTCTAGTTGGTGCTAGAGAAACTAGGGATTTGGTGCTTCCTTCTAGTTGGTGCTTCTTTCTAGTAGGTGCTAGAGAAAACATAGAGTTGGTGCTCTTAGCAAGTTGCAGCTTGCAAAACAGAGGTTGTATCCTCACAATGAGTTGGAGCTCATACGTATGATAATGTAAAGAATGTAAAGAATAATTATCATATAAAGAAGAAGAGGGTTTTACCCTTTATGGGTTTCCTCAGGAAACATCTGTATATGTGTATCTCATATGTGTGACTGATGTTGAATGTTCTATTACTTACTTCCCTGCATTAATGTGATTGTCATTGAGTGATTTGTAAAGAGTTTAGAATAAGCATAATTGTTTAAGAATAGTAATAACTGATTCACCCCCCCTCTCAGTTTTCCAACAGGAGAAAGGTCTGGAATTCAAAATACAGAGGTCATGGATTAAACCCGACTCCTGGAACCCTTTCTCAGAGATGCTTTACTCTCTCTTCTTATTTTAATTACCTCTTATCTTATCTAGGTGAAACTTTTAGGACCCAGAGTAAGTCATTCTTTTAATGACATATCAAGCGAAAACATCATACTTATGAGACCGTCATGGAACTTTAGCAACATTTTTTTGAAATACAGACATCTTTGGAACTCGTACCTTTGCCTTACCATTTCGTTCTCTTCTAAAATAACGAATTTTTTTTTTATCACTTATTTTCGGCGAATTGATTCTTCGATATATGATTGTTTGTTTATTACTTTTTCTCGTTTGGGCTCCAAGCCGAGATCCTATAAGGGAGAAAAACGAGGAGTATCAGGTCTATAAAGGAATTGAATGCATTGAAAATTTTGTATCCCTACTTCTAGAGAAACACTGACCTATTTTATTTGTGATGAAAGTGGACTTACCAAAGAAAAATTATGAATTAAAAAGAAAACACGAACATAACGCATATAGTGCTTATAGTGCATATAGTGCTTTAAATAACGCCCATTGACAGGGGCGTTGAGGATTTTACCGTCCAAATTCTCTAATAGAAACAAATTTTTCCCTTCAGGAGCTGTGACTTTGAACGGTCCATACCAGATATGATCAAATTTACCATGTTTTTCTAGGTCTTTCTTCCTAGCATCCCATTTCAAAACCAAATCATCGAGGAGAAAATCTTTGTCCTTGGCCTTACAATCGAACAATGCTTTCATGTTGTCCTGGTATTTCTGCAGCCTTTCGTCCACTTCGGCCCTATGTTGTTGAACTTCAATCAGTTGGTTTATTCTTCTTGTGACAAGATTTGGTTCTTCTTTCTCATATTGCCAAAGTTTCATTACGAGAAGCGCTAGATTTATAGGTAGTACTACGTCGGTCCCGTATACCATTTGGAAAGGAGAAGTGCCGATAGATTTTTTTGTACCTATCTGATTCACCCACAAAGCATATTTCAAATGCACATGCCAAGATTTTTTGTTTTTGCTCAACACTTTCTTAATTATAGTGATTAGACTCTTGTTTGAAGACTCATCTAGCCCATTTCCTTGGGGGTAATATGTCGTGGAATGGCCGAGCACGATATTGTACTTTTGGAAAAAGATGACCATAGCCATAGATTTAAATGCATGGGTGTTATCTGTGACTATATTTCGGGGGAAACTGAATCTAGATAAAATGTTCTCCTCTATGAAGTCCATTACCACCAAATTTGTTGCCTTTCTAGTTGGAATAGCCTCCACCCCTTTGGTGAAGTAATCTGTAGCAATCAGGATCCATTTATGTTGAGCGTTGGAATGAGGGTTAATTTTTCCTATAAAATCTAGTCCCCATTGTTGAAAAGGGGCTTCTGTTTTGAACGAAACCAACGGTAGCGCTGGGACTTTGTGCTTGCCTGCGAACAATTGGCAAGGGTTATAGGCTCTAACTTTGGTGTTGACGTCTTAGAATAGTTTGAGCCAATAATATCCTGCCCTCAGGATCTTATAAGCTGGTTCCCTCTAGGCATGATGTCCTCTGCACACTCCTTCGTGAAATTCGTTTATGAACTTATTTGTTTCTGATTCAACTAAACAAACCAACAGGAATCCTAGTGGTTCTTTCCAATACAATTGGCTTTCAAATATACAGTACTTCACCACATGTAGCTTTAACATCCTGGATTTAGATGGGGATATGTCACTCGGGCATTTCAAGGTCAGTAGGTAGGACACTATGTATTAATACCAATCTGATGAGGAAAACTTCTCTTCGATTCTGATTGCAGTTATTTGTTCATCAAGCTCATTCATGTCCACACACTCTTCACATCCCTGTAGGCCATTTATTCTGAGGGCTCTAAAATTTGATTCAGCTAAGAGCTTAGCCAAACCTTGTCATTTTACTAGTCTCATCGGTTTTATCTCTAGGTCAAATTCTTGAATTTTAGCAAGCCACCGTCCCCTTTTCCCATCATTGTCAGACTGAACCAAAATTTCTTTTACGGAACTGGTGGGTGCGTACACAATTACCTTGGAATGTAACAGTTAGGTTTTGAAATCCTTTAATGCCTTCACCATAGCATATGATTTCTTTTCCATTATATCATATATGAGTTCAACGTCTCTAAGAATTTTACTAGAAAATGCTATTGGTTGCTCGAAACCTTCTTCATTTTTCTGGAGGAGTACCGTGGCAAGTGTGTGTTCAGAGGAAAACGAGAAAATCATAAAATCTTTTAGATAATCAGGGATTTCCAGTACGGGTGCCTTGATTATAACCTTCTTGATGCATGCAAATGATGCTTTAGCTTCTGTTGTCCATTTCGCTTCGTTTTTCTTCTTTAGCATATTTCTGATTAACTTCACGATTTCAGCAAAGTTTGGGATAAATCTCCTCAAAAAAATTATTTTTCCTAAGAATGACTAAATCTCTTTTACATTCCTAAGGATATTTATGGTGTCTATAGCTTCAACACTCTTAGGATCAATTTTAATTCCATCTCGAAACACAATATGGCCCAAGAGTTTACCTTCTTGCATAACAAAGTGATACTTTATGGGGTTTAAGGAAAAAATAAACCTACGACATTTCTCAAATGTCTTCTTGAGATGTATCAGATGATCTTCATTAGATTTAGAAAAAATGGTCAGATCATCGAGATAGATAACCACGAATTTGTCCCTTTCACCGATGAAAGTGATATCCATAGCATGTTGGAAAGTAGCACCTGCATTCATTAAACCAAAATTCATCTTTTCATACATAAATGTACCCCAAGGGGTGGTGAAGGCTATTTTTTCTTTATCGTGCTCATTAACAACAATTTGATTGTACCCGAAAAACTTGTCGATCATCGACATCCTATTTGCCCCAACTACTTTTTCTAAAATGTGATCCATTTTGGGTAGAGGGTAAATTTCTTTGAGGGAGGACTTATTCAGATTTCTAAAATCAACACACAGTCTAATCTCCCCACTTTTCTTTCTAACCGAGACCAGGTTTGCTACCCAGTTGGAGTATCTCAGTGGTACGATTATTTTTGCGTCCAAGAGATTTTTGACTTCCCTTTCGACCACGAGAAATAAAATAGGATTGATTTGTCTGAGTTTTATTCTAAAAGGTTTGACACCAAGACTTAGGGGTATCTTGTGTTCAATCACAGTGTTGTCATAGGTTCTCATCTCTTCATACAACCAAGCGAAAATGTCTTTATACTACGTGAGTAGATCAAGATATTTACTTTTTGTCTCAGGAGGGAGATACTTTGATATTTTTACTATCCTAGGCTCCTCTTTGGTCCCTATGTCGTAGTCTTCAATTTCTTCTAGTTGGGGTTGCAAAGTAGATTTTAAGGGCATATCATTTTGATCGAACAGTCTCTCCAGAAGGATTAGTCCCTTTGGAATATGATTGTTCTTTAAAACCAACATGCGATGATTAGCGATCTTTTTCTGGAATCCCTAAGGATCCTCTCTCTCTTCCATGATCCATGTGTGGTCATTTTGGTTTTCTTGGTTAATGTGAGTTTCGGTGAAGTTGTCCACCATTTCAAGGAACTTCCTGATTTGTTCGTCATCCTCAAACACTTGACAGTGTTGGATGTTTTTTGGTATGGAAGGTTTGTTCCTCACCTTTATGTGGTACCTTAGTTTGAAAGATATAGGGGGGGAAAACATTGAGGCTTCTTTGTCTAATGAATTGGCTTGCAGGTTTTCAGTGCATGGGATGAAATGAACATTTATCGACGAGAAGGAATTTTCTATTAAATATAGGCACAATTCCTGTAAGATCTCAATCTTGGGTGTTTGGCTTGGTATTGACGATTTATCTGTTTCACTATCAACTCTGCGTCTATGTATACTTCCAAGTTCTTTATGTTCAACTTCCTGGCAGCTTCCAACCCTAAGACTAGAGCCTCATACTCACATACGTTATTGGTGTAGTCTATATCCCATTGAAGCCTGTAAGAGAAAGGAATAACAAATTCATTTTCAGGTGCTACAAATAGTACTCCTACACTTGCTCCTTCATATGACAAGGCGCCGTCAGAAAACATTTTCCAAATTCCAGTGATATACATATTTTCATCTATCTTTCTTGATTCATTTTCATCGATGTAATTCTCTTCTATACAACTATTTACACCATCATCAAAAGACAAAATACAATTCCCTATATCTTGATCGGCAACATAAACAGGATAATTGTTAGGATTCTGTGGGTCGCTCACTGTGTATGCTAGCCTTGTTTCCCTATATAGCCGAGTAAATTGTCCACCAAACATAGGAATCGTGGCATAGGTCATATCTAGTTGAAGAGACCCCCCAATTTTGGCTCCCCACGACCTAGATAGTAGAAATCCATACTTCAAAGGTATATTGGTGATAACTACATCCATCAGGATGCTTTTCATCGAAACATGTGCAAGAGTGAGTACTAAATCTTTTACCATACCCATGCACTTAACTCTCCTTGAATTGAAAGAGTAGGGATATCCATAAGGCCTAGTGATATCGAGTCCTAGTCTATCCATAATAGACTTGGGCATCACATTATGTGAGGCTCCAGAGTCTAGCATGCAGTTATGCAACAGTCGATCATGCACATTTAGGGTAATATAGAAGGGAGCGATGGTGTCTCTGGTACCCTCGAAATGTGGACCAAAAATGATATTAGGCTTATCATCTTCCAAGTTTATCATGTCAGAGTGACTTTATAGATCCAAAAAACCTATCATTTTGGTTATCTACTTTCGATACATAAGATTCTTTACTAATTCGACCAGAGGGATTGGTATTTTAATCTTATTTATCTCATTTTCAAGGCTGAAACCTCCCCCACCTTTGTCCGTTTCTCTGGCTGAAACCTCAGACTCCTTCTTTTCTAACTTATTTGTTTGTGCTGATTTATTTTCTGTGAGTTTATTTACTGCTATATGTGTTTCAGCTGTCTTAGTTTTTTTTGCTTGGGTCTCAGCCTTCTTTACTTTGGGATTCTGTGAATCTAGCCCTTTTATTTTGATATTAGATATCTCGGTCTCTTTTGGGGAAGGATCGTATATTTTACCTCTAGGGATAATTTTTTTGGGTTGAGGAGTGGACACAGGTTTTTTTTTAGGCCTCAGGTTGTACTTATGTTGGACCTCATCAATTATAGAATCTGTCATTTCTTGATAGACATAAACATCAGTGTTGTTTATGTCATCATCTTTATTTGATGGTTGATCTATGTTCAAGGACCTCTCGTAATATTATTTAGTTAAATGAGGTTGTGTGCAGTCGTCACCCAAATTGTTTACGTCTTCTTCCAGATCCTCGAAATCTTGCAGGTCATTTCCTCCTATAAAATTTTCATTTTTTAAAGGAGTTTAAATTTTCTGGTCTTCATTTTTAATTTGTCTTTGTTAATTTTGAGGGTTGGTGTTTATTCTGAATTCCCTCTTAATGAATGGATCTACCTTGGATTGATCTAGCTCCATTATGGAAATATTATTTGATAACTCTTTAATTATCCTAGCCATATCATCCATTTTATCATCTGAGGATCTACTAGGCCCTGAGGGTCCCACTTGTTCCCTAAAACGTTTGATTTCTCATTTTCCTGTTTCTACTTTTGTTTTTAATTTTCCAGAAGCCATCATGTTAGATTCGATCTCTATGGAATCATCTTGCATTCGGGTCAAGGTATCCCCTCTCCTTTCTCTCAACAGAAGTGCGAAATTGGGTTCAAAGGCTCCCGCAAAGGTTACCTTGGCTGCAGGTTGGGATGGATTAACTTCGATTGGGATTTTATTATATAACTTGTTAAACCTTTGAATGAATTCCATAACAGTTTCTGATTTTTTTTCTTTAAAGACCCAAACTCGGTCAAATAATACAAATGGTCTTTTCTTTCACCCAATTGTCTAAGAAAAGGGTCTTCTAGGGCATCATACGATAATATCGAACCTGCGGGTAGAATTCAAAACCAGGTCCGTAAATGTCCTTCGAAAGTATGAACAAATAACCTCGAATATATGTCTTCATGTTCGAGACCTAGGATATCTGCGAACTGATCAAATAAATTTATATGTTCGGCCACGGTCAGGTCCCCTTCCCCTGTAAATTTAGGTAATTTTTTCATGTAGTTTTTAGGAAGGTTGTGAAGAGGGACAGGCAAGACTAGAGGTACATATCTGGAAGATACTTTAGCAAAAACCTTGGGAGGCAGGGGCAGCTTTTGGCCCCCCCCTCCTCCTCCTAGAGCCCCTCCACCTCCTCCTCCTAAAACCCCTCCACCTCCCCCTCTGGTGGCCTCCATTGATACTATTGGATAGGAAAATGGTGCATTATACAAAGGGTTATAGAACACTAAAAGTGAATCTTTAGCTTCTTCAAGAGACGAGAAAACTGAAGAAGGGGGAAAAGGGATGCGAGGACTTGGTTCCTCAAATTTGCAAGAGATATAGTCAAGGGAACCCGTGGGCGTGGAATCTGAGTATATGGTATACTCTTCGAGACTTTGCAAGGTCAGGAAATCTAACTCTAGAGTCAGCAGGATATCTATCGTTGTTAAATTTACTGATGGATTTTCACCTTCATGTATGCCAAAAGTCGTTGGATGAATTTCATTTTTAACTTCAGGGAGAGCTAAATTTGGGTTGAGAGTTTAGGGGGGGATTCATGCTAAGTTAAAGGTTCAAAATAAATCTTAGAATTGGGTCATGTGTACCTAAGCTGGTAGGTTGTAGTGGTTGGCTTAAGGGAACCTCTTGTTTTCAATATTTTTTCAGGATTGGAAACGGACGTGGTCTGTTTACCATCTGGGTTTTGTCTGGTGTTCCTTTGACCATATTCCAGCTTACTTAAACGTGGAGTCACCAAGTGAATGATAAAAAATAGCCTTTATAAGGTGTTCACTCTTTGTTCACTATCAAAGGGTAGAAACTTGAAAAAATGTCGTTCTCCCAAGGAAAATGTTTCATAACTTCGGTCCCCGGCAACGGCGCTAGAAAAGATGTTGTTCTAGAGTCTGTACTTAAGGCTAGAAAGTACAAGGTCTAGGCATCCAAAAGTGAGTAAAATATAAAAGGGGGAAGAATCAACCTTCGAGAAAGGAAACTAAGGCTGATTTCTAAGTTGTCTCTATCTCTCTTCCAAACATTCCTGGATGCTTATATCCCATTCAATTATGGCCCATGAATGTTCGAGTTCTACCCAGGTGATGGCAGTTTTAAGTATGGTGTCAAAAAGGTTCAAAGTGATGCTGGTTTGATGCGATAGTCTAGGTTCGATGTTGGGTTGTCTTTCAATGGGCATAGTCATGGAGAAACAAAAATTGAAAAGAAATTTCAAGGTTTAAAATGCTACTTCAATATTTTGACCGTATAAAAGAAAATTTTTGAATCGAATGTTAAAGGTAGAACACAAACCAAAGGCCTTCTCCCGTAACTGAGTTAACTTTTTAAAGAATCATGTATGAAATGTGAGAAAACCTTAAGTTGTCGACAATGTGAGGCTCCCGTCAAGGGAGAGTCTCACCCTGTAAACAGAAGACGAAAAAGACAAGAAGAAATCAGACGAAGCATAAAATATATAGATCTAAAAAGTTCACAGGTCTTGTACCTGTTGATATCCAATATAGAGGAAAAAATGCAAACGATTAGACGACTAAACAGTTGGTCACCATAGTAGAAGTTGTACTAAATTACAGCTAAGCATTCATCAGATATATATATATGCGAAATGAAATTTAATATAAGATAACAAAGAAAACGAAACTCATAACTAGGTCTTCACGGAATCGGGAATCTTTGAATTGGTTTTTATAAAAGGAAAATGTCTCTATTACAATTGGCCAAGAAAAAAAAAATCCATTGTTCTCACTTCAAAATGCATATTTATACAAACTTCTAAACATTCAAATTTCAATCATTCCAAAAGTTTTCAGTTACAAAATGGGAAATTTAAGTGTTTCACTTCTTTGTCTTTGTCCTCCTTCATGCGGGTAGAGCACCTTCCTTTCTTTACTCTTCTTTCTCTAGAAATAGAACAGAATAACACTTGTCGTCATTTGACACCAGACACCTACCCTTTCGTCTGCCCAATGCAATTGACACACTTTTTGATCAATTGGGCTATCAACTTAGAAGGATCTGTTTGGTTGTTTGCCTCAAAAGTGTAACAATACTTTTCTAACTATGGAAACCTTTCTCCTACTTGTCGGTCTTCAGTGATAATAGAACATAACTATACACTTGGTTTTATTAACCATTTATCCACTTGGACAATATCAATCTGGCTTATCTGTGATATTTTAGCCTGTTCCTTTTCCTCATTCTCCTTGATATCAAGCAGGTGCTTGGCCATATAGATCTAGACCAATGTCCCAACATTGCTTTCCCTATCGAGATCTAACAAACTTTCATTTATCAAGCCAAATTTTTCTTCACAAAATCTTCTCATTTCTTTAGCTCGTTTTCTATTTTTTGATATATTACGCTCCCAGGCCTTCAACAAGATATTTCCTCTAGTTTTCTTTGGGATGGAAAGTCTAGAACTACTGACCACTTCTTTTTTCGTTGTGGCTATAAAAGCTTCTCGAAAAGCGACCCGAGCCACCCCAACTTCTCTTTCTCTCAAAGAAGTTTCTTTCAGCACTTGGTCAATGGTATGGAAATGCTTTTGGATGGCTTCCACTTTAGAAATTAAATCTTGTTGAGCTACCAACACTCTCTTTCGGATCTTAATGTCTTGGGATTGGAATATCCCGATATATATAACCTGGCTCTCGACAGAATTCAAATTTACCTATAACTACCTTATCAGTTCTTCTTGCTGGCTTACTTGTGCTTGGCTGGTCTGGGCCAACTGATGTATTTGCTCGAGATCGGATCTGTTCTGCTCGATTTCCTTTTGATCGGCTACTCTGGCTTTCTCTAGACCTGTGTTCACCTGATCTCTGGTATTTTCCTCTGTTGTAGCTAGCTTAGCCTCCAATTTACTAATCAAGCAGTTCTTCTTCTTTAACTGTTCCTTTAGAGATCCAACGAAATATTGGTTGGTGATAGCAAAATCCCCCAATGTCCTTGCTATCTGAGTGGTGAATTCCCCCTTTTTCATGGCCTTCCCGTCGGCTAGGATTTTGAATTTTTTGGCTACTGTGTCTGCTTCTTGGTAAATCTCTTGCTTCACTATGACCTTTCTCTTCTTATCAAAGAAAAATTCATTTGGAGACAACTCTTCTACAGTAATGGGTGTTAGTTATTCACCAAAAATCCATCGCGCATCAGGGGTCCCCTTTGTGAACTGTAGTGGAGTGATAGAAGCAATGGGACAACCGATTTCCTTGGATGATTTCTCTGGGATAACAACCATGTCTGGCTTGCTTGATGTGGGCAATGGTGTGACACTTACCCTTTGTGGGAACATTTCTTCTTGGCTCTGGACTAACTTTCCCGGTACAACTGCTTCTGGGATTCCTTTCTCTGGGTTGGGGATCTCGACTTCCTACTCTGGGTTCTCAATTTCCTCTGTCTTTTCTTGATTTTCCTCCCAGTTAGGACCTGGATCTTTTGATTCCTTGGTTTTTGTTTGTTTTATATCTGTAGTATGTGGGTTCTTACCCTATAAAACTAGGGGAAGGGAGCTTCGTCGGTGTTCCTGAAATTTGAAGAGATCGGCCATATTCTTGGGTGAAAGGGATTGAATCTGACTTAGGACCTCAGCATAGGATCTTGTACCTCAGAAGATGTCAGCATGAGGCGAATGCTCATGTTCGTATCTTTTTAAGACACAATTTTCCATGTGATTACTCATGACCTTATGTGGGTCTTGTTTCTTAAACTCGATGTTGAAAAATTTAAATTCCTCCAAGGCCTTAGCCTCAGCTTTAGCGTGTCCGAAATCTAATAAATAATATGTATTAAAATGAATGGGGAAGGGTGGCCATACCTTCTTAGAAAAACCTTTGAGCTCTTTTCTTATTCCATCGAGCATGGTTTTCCTGGTGATTTCACGACATACCATATTATCTGGCACAAATAGTGGTAGAGAATATGGGGGAACATAGGTGTCGAAAAACCTGATGTATGAAAACTCTGCTTCTACGTACTAGTCAGCCACACTACTCAAGTTGTTTGTGATGCTATCTGAAATCCTGGGAGGTGGGTTACCGAATATGGAGACATGCATCGGTACCATTACCCAGTTGAAAATCTCATATATGAATTCTATGGCCTTATCCTCCCAAAGTTTCGAGTGATAGACATGAATAGGCTTAGCATTAGATGGAGTCCAGCTCCAACTCATTAGAGGGAAAGGTGTCATGAAACAAATAGTGTCCATGATGTAGGTGGACATGAAAAATGATTATGCTTTATCACTCGCCTTATGTGCTCGATATTCGGTAATTTGACTGGTTAGACTGTCCGACAACAGTTTGTCCTAGTCGAAAGAAAAACCTTTAGTGACTGTATGAATCATAGGCACCCACGGGAGGAAAAAGTGTGTGGTGTCCTCCCTCCCATACAACCTATAGGCCATCATTGCTATATACCTTAATGGTGGCTCTAAGGAGAAGATTGAATAAATTCCATTAGAACTTGCCCTGAATTTTGCGGGGTGAAAAACCCAATCCTTGATTAGATCGGACAAGTTTATTCCATATTGCTCACATTCCTTCCCCTTGAAACCTTCCAGAAACTTGACATTGTATGCAAATTTTGGTGTGGGTGACAGCTGATACATTGCCTGCAAATGTTTCAGCCTAAAAGTCTCAATTGTCACCTTTTGTTTGCTGAT
Source organism: Picea sitchensis (assembly GCA_010110895.2). Taxonomy (NCBI): domain Eukaryota; kingdom Viridiplantae; phylum Streptophyta; class Pinopsida; order Pinales; family Pinaceae; genus Picea; species Picea sitchensis. The sequence continues at coordinate 285,442 of SNQJ01S0009082.1, forward strand.
AATAGTCATGGTCAGGATATCTGCATGGTCTAGCACCCATCTGATCATATAATAATAGGGAAGGAGTCGTATCCTTGCCATTATTTTTTTCATCTATGATTGAATGAATATTTTTTAATTGGTGGCCAAATCATCCTTCTCATTATCGCCAAAATCATCTGAACAATTCACTATTCAGACTGAAGAATGTCGGAGATGTATGTCCAGGTTTTGACAGTATTAATACTTCAGGGTGGAGTATCGGAAACAACATCTAAGCCCTGACCTAAACTCTCGGCAGCCACCTTGGACACTTTTCGTTGAGCCATGCTAGAGAACTCTGTACTCAGATCTCCTGTAGTAAGAATTGTAAATACAAACATAAGTTATCCTGATGAAAAAGCTCTACGTGCAAAATTGAAAAAATGAAAGAAACTCCCTTGTTTTGATCTCTCAACTTTGTGTGAGTCCTTGCTGACAGAACGGTCAAGTTGTTTAATGGAAAGATTTAGGCACGAAACAAGATCTTGTTTTCCATTAACTCATCAATATTCAAATCAATTCCATAAATGTTTAAAAGATTTGTGATAATAAAGAAATGATGAAACATTCAAAAATATCATCCGTAGACTACATATGTTAAAGGTCCTTTAAGGCATTAATTAATTCTCTTAAGTCCCTTAATTTTGTACTTTCATCCCTTGAAACCTATTTTTGGCATTCACCGTCTCGGATGATTTCATTCCTAGTCTTGGAGTCCAGAATACCCGAAATCACGATGGCGCAATTTAGCCTTTACCCGTGACGTTGCCCAAGATTTTAGTTAATCCATGTCTAAAGAAGGAAATCACGAGTTCGTGGATCGAAGTCACAAAGATGCGACTTTTGGAGGGAGAGATCGCTGAGTGGTGAAAGCACAATAATGTTTAAGAAAGGTTTAAAGGATTTACTCTTGACACTAACCAAGGTAACTTTTGGAACCGTTTCGTGACTTCGCATATCGGAATTTGAAAACCATGCGACTTATAACTTCCGAAGTGTGATAACATGAGGTAATAAAATTGATAAATTGCTTAACGGTTAAGTGACGGTGACTTAGAACTATAACAGCCATCGCCACTTCGCATGTCGGGATACTGAGGCTTTCAGTGGGTAAAGATCATGAAGTAAAAGACAACCTGAAAACCAACTTTTGATTTTAAGAATTATATTTCAACCACTTGGAAAATGCAACTCCAACACCTGGTATGCGACTTGACTATGTTTCTCAAGTCGATGAAAATGTCAGGGCTTCTGAACTCAAGGAGTCTGATATCCTTCATTGCTTTGTTGATTTTTCTTCAATTTTTCTTTCAGGTTCCTCGGCGAGGTTACAAAACAAACTTTGTTCTGTAGTTGGAAGGATATTTCCTTCAATCGGGATTGAAATAGTTTAGAAATAACCTATCAAGCAAAGCATAGTAAGATGTGAACAGAAAAAATAATTTGATGAGTACCTGTAGAGCTTGTTAGTCTTGATTGTTTAATACTTATGTGATACTAGTCACCCTTTTGAATGACCTATAATGTATTTTCTAGCATCGTCACTCCTCTTTGGTTTAAATGAGTTACATCCATGTGCCATAGCATGGAAAATTAGGTACGACAGATACGAGTGTCGAAACCATTACAATGGTCAATTTCCCTTTGGGGTTGGTAAAGGATGCTAGAGCCGAATGTATGTTGAAAGTGTGCACACTCTCCCAAAAGGTTGGATACCGTAATAAGGAAGTCGTTAAATTCCTCAGGTCGAGGAAAGTTGTTCCTCCAGAAGCCCTATCACCAAGTGTGTCAACTATCATTCGCTAATAATGGAAGCTGGGGAGATTAAAGAGATTGGAATGATCATATTGTATATTCCCTGCAACTTCGATCATCAACGTTTCATACATTCTAGATTGTATCCGTCAAGAAACTGTGACGCGTTCATTCTTCAAGACATCCCATCACGAGTCATGAGTGTTTCTTAGCACATTTTTTTTTTTTTTCCCTTCTCTTCTATAAATTCTAGAAGTTCCTTGGGGGTTCTACACATCAACCGAGTTTATACATCAGTAGCGCTCATTTTGTGAGTTCAATTCTAGAAAAAATCTGTGTCGTAGTCCTTTATTTAGTCGCAGACGTCTAAGAAAATACTTTGTCACACTATGGTATCCCCTCAAAACAAGGGACAAGGTGTGTGAGGCAGATGGAGCACCAAGTTCGAGACCCAACATGCTTGGGACGCTTTCTTATTGGCGTTGAGGATCTCCGAGGCATCAAAAGGAGGTTCCTATCTTTGCTCGAAAATGATGTCAGTGCCTCAAGCAAATATAGAAGAGAAGAAAATTATGCTTGAAGAAGAGATTTTGGAGGTCATGCCCTCTCAAAATCAGACACAGAGGAGGAGGGGAAGGCATAAAACAATTACAGAGGTGGGAGGAGGAGAACATATTTCGACTGAGCTCGGTGCACATCTGGCCATTGAGGAATTCATGATGCATGCGACCCGGTCAGAGTGTGTCGAGACTACCAGTCAAGGAAGTGAGAGTCATGTGCAAAATATAAAGACATCTTGTTTGATGCAGGAGCATCGTAAGGAAGCCAGTAAATCAAGCGCAAGATAGGAGGACAACTGGATATTCACTAGCGCACATTTTGAAACCATTTTGAATTTGAAAGGATAAGACATTAATTTAATATCTTGAAAGAATTCATTCACATTTATGTTTTGAGTTGTAATGGAGATCTTGAGCAGTTTCTCTCATATATTTGTTGGATTCATTTATTGTATTAAATGTAAAGTAGTTGTATCTTCTATTTCTATTTGATAGCTTAGAGTGTAGGAGAGAAAACTCTAGAAATCTCACTCGTATGTATTGAGATGTATCATTATTCTCATTTGTAAGAATTAGAGAGCTGTAGAGAAAGAGAATAGAAGAACAAAGATTGTAGAAGAGTGTATAAGAATATAGTTGATGCTATAGAACCTATGTACAAATGCACTTGGATTAATATAAGGAAGTTTTGATTGAACTTTCATGGTTTTTATGAATTTTGTTTACATCTATTAAATGGTATGTTTACAGTTAATTTCGGTCTCTGTTATGCATTTGTTTCAATGTTGTGTGCGTAAGTATGATTTCATGTTGAATGTATGAAGTCTTTGAGAGGGAGAGAATGAGTTTCAATTGGTTCTCATCCTGAGAACTCCTGCAATGAGTGTAATGAAAGTCCACAAAGAGTGAATTGACAAGTTTCTGAGTTTTACCTCAGAAAATATCAGGAGAGATACTATTGTTCTCATACCAGCAAAAGTGTGAGTATAGCATAGAGTTTTGCAAGGAGTGCACAGGCAGGTTGAAGTCTTATATTTTTCCAAATTGAGTGAGTGATTGAAGGATTTATGTTGCAAGGAGTGTACAGAAGAGGAAGATGTCAGATAACCAAAAGATATCGTGAGTTCCACAATGAGTGTGTGCAAACAACCCTTGGAATTCTCGAGTTTGTAGTAGAAGACAAGATCAAAAGGGATAAATACTTAGAGAGACTTGAAGGAAGGAAGAACGTTGAAGTCACCTCACAGAGGTTGACCTGAGAAGAATTGACACCAAGTCCTTTGGCTTGGAGCCATTGAAAATATGAAAGGACAGTGGAATTTCTCAGAGAGAGGAATACCAAAACTCTGTGAGCCATTGGATCTAGTAGATCAGAGGAAAGGATAAGGTTGATAACCTTTCAGTGCTCACAATCCTAGGAGGAATAGTATCTATTAGATCTGGATCAATGAGAGTCATTGATTTCTTATTTCGGATCTCGACATTTCAGGAGTTGGGAGTTGGAGTAGTTGGTTGGTGTTACACAAGTAGTCCCGATATCACGAAACCTAAAGTCATGACACGATTGTGGTTTTTTATTGAAGAGAAGGCATAGGACCGTCAAATCTAGTCCTGGGGAGAGGTCCCACATCGGGTTTCGGGGTTTCGTGGATGTGGAGTGTTTGGGTTGTATAACGCCAATACCCCCAAAATAGAGATTCATGAAATACCTTTTTGAATAAAGGTTGTGGTCACATTGGTTGGTCACATGGGTAAGATTTCACACCTAGTACTTGTTCACATAGGCGTAGCTCCTAAGAAGGACCTATGGTTATAAGTGTGAAGATTCTAGATGGGAATCAAAGAGCCATTTCGGCTCAAGGGGATATTACAAATGATCCTTAGAATAGGAGGTCGAGCATAACCTGTTGAGGTAGGGGTGTTGCGTTAGGTGGTATCAGAGAACAAATTTTGAATCTATGTAGTAAAGAGAAGATTTGAACAATGCCTCCTAGAAGACGTCAATATAGACCAATGCCCGATCTAGCCGTGGAAAGGGAAATACAATAACTCTTTTCTCAATTAGATTCTATGGAGACAACACAAAGATGAACTATTGATACATGAGATGTCATTGAAGCCAAAAGTGAAAATGAGTCTAGAGCCAAAGAAGAATTTGTAGCCGAAGATGTTGCAGAAGAACATCTATTCAGAGTTGTTACAAGAATAGGGTTCAGAGAAAAAATGGGCATTCCGATGTATGAAGGAAACTTAGATGTTGAGGAGCTGCTAGATTGGTTTAGAGGTCTATATAAATACTTCGATTAGGAAGATATCGAAGAAGATAAGAAGGTAAAACATGTTGTCACTAGACTTAAAGGGAATGCAACACTGTGGTGGGATGAACTGTAGGTTGATAGGTGTTGCAAGGGCAAGCAAAGAATCAAAATATGGGATAGGATGGTATCGAAAATGAAGGCCAAGTTTATACCTAGGGACTATCAAATTAACCTATTTTGAAGAATGCATAATTTGAGACAGAAGGGGATGAAAGTGAAGGAATACACTGAAGGGTTTTACCGACTTAACATTAGAGTAGGTCATCACGAAAGTGATGATGAAAAGGTCACCATATACATGAATGTTCTAAGATATGACATTCAGGATGAGATGAGCATGGTGACAATCATAAATGTGGAAGATGCTTGTCAGATTTCTCTAAAAGCAGAAGAAAAATTGGCCCGAAAGAAAGGTCAAAGGGGTAGAGGTAGAATTTAGAGAAGAGGAAAATAATTTTCCTAGGATAGAGTACAGAAGCCCAAAGATGAAGAAAAGAAACCTCATAATCACCCAGAAAGAGGAGGAAGTTCACAAGGACAAAAGTATGCCGATAAGAACACTTTTCCAGGAGAAAGAGAAAGAGGCAGAGGAGGCGAGATAAAAAAATTTGTTTGTGGAAATATCAAAAATAAATCTTTTGAATGTCCCGATATGAAAAGAGATGGAGGAGGAGAATCTCACATTTCATAAGCGCAAAGGAAAATGTTGAGGCAAAAGATGTAGAAGGCGGAAAATCTTTAATGATGAGGAAAATTCTCTTGAAGCCAAAGAAAGAGGCGAAGAATCCAGTCCAGAGAAACAATCTGTTTAGAACTTCTTTCAATACCAAGGATAGGGTATGCAAGGTGATAATGGATAGTGGAAGAACAAATAATCTAGTATCCATAGAAATGGTGGAGAAGATGGAGTTGGATACATTTGCACATCTGAGCCCATATAAGGTCTTGTGGTTGCAAAAAGGACATCAGGTTACTGCCACTAAACAATGTTTAGTTGAATTTAAGATAGGGGGTTACAGAGATGAGATCTTATGTGATTTTATTCCCATGGATGTCTGTCATATTTTGTTGGGAAGACCGTGGAAATATGACATAAATGTTTTTCGTGATGGGAGAAAGAACACATACACCTTAGAGAAGAATGAAAGGACACATATGTTACTACCAATTGAAGACAAGAAGGTGAAAGAAAAAGCAAGCAACACTATACTTCTCATGAGTGAGAAGGAACTTCTTGATGAAGTAAGGAAATAAGAAGACATGCATTTTGTTGTGGTAAGGAAACCTAGATTCATTTTGACCAGTACTTCGATAGATGATCTACCGAAGGAAATTCAGGAAATACAGGAAAATTTTGTTGATATAGTGGTGGACGATTTACCTTATTCGTTTCTTCCCATTAGAAGTATAAGACATCACATTGACCTTATACTAGGAGTGGGTTTACCAAACAAATCAACGTATAGATTGGCGTTGTAGGAGAATGACGAGGTTAAGAAGCAAGTCCAAGATTTGAAGGGCAAGGGGTTGATAAGAGAAAGATTGAGTCCATGTGTTATACCAACGATGTTAAGTCCAAAGAAGGATGGTGGATGGAGGATGNCGTATAGATTGGCGTTGTAGGAGAATGACGAGGTTAAGAAGCAAGTCCAAGATTTGAAGGGCAAGGGGTTGATAAGAGAAAGATTGAGTCCATGTGTTATACCAACGATGTTAAGTCCAAAGAAGGATGGTGGATGGAGGATGTGTATAGACTCGAGGGTTATAAACAAAATCACCATCAGTTATAGATTTACTTTACCGAGTATGGATGACTTGATGGATTGCTTGAGTGGAGAAAGGGGTTTTTCAAAGATTGATTTGACAAGTGGATATCATAAAATTATAATGAGTGAAGGTGATGAATGGAATAAAACATTCAAGACGAATGAAGGGTTGTATGAATGGATTGTCATGCCATTTGGTTTGACGAATGCGCTAAGTAAATTCATGAGGTTAATGAATGAAGTCCTGAAAGATTTCATTGGGAACTTTGTAATTGTGTATCTTGATGATATACTGGTATTCAGTGAAACTGAAGAAGAACATATGAAACACCTAACTCTAGTAATGAGGAGGTTGCAGCAGGAGAAGTTGTTGATAAATATAAGGAAGCCATATTTCATGAAGAAAGAACTCATTTATTTTAGTTTTTTGATCTCTTTGAATGAGTTGAAGATGGATTCAGAGAAGTTAAAAAAATCAAAGAATGGCCATCGCCGAGAAATATCTTTGAAGTTAGAAGCTTCCATGGAATAGCCAGTTTGTGCAGGAAGTTCATCAGAAATTTTAGTGGAATTTCTACACTAATGATGGACACAATCAAGAAAAAGACATAAATATTTTCATTGGACAGAGGAAGAAAAGAAAAGTTTCAAATTGTTGAAAGAGAAAATAACCGAACAACCAGTTCTAGTTCTGCCAAATTTTAGTAAGACATTTCAAGTGATATGTGACGCAAGTGGATTTGTGGTTGGAGCAGTCTTAAGCCAAGACAATAGGCCGATTGCATACTTCAGTGAGAAGTTGAACGATGCCAAGATGAAATATTCCACGTATTATAAAGATTTTTATGCAGTCATACAAGCGCTGAGGAAATGGAGGCATTACTTGGATCCGAATGAGTTTGTCTTGTATAGCGACAACCATGCTTTACAATTCATATCCAAACAGGAAAAATTGAACCAGAAACATGAAAAGTGGGTTGAATTTATGCAAAATGTTAATTTTTTTATAAAGCACATTTCTGGAACGGCTAACAAGGTTTTTGATGCATTGAGCAGGAAATGTTTGATTCTACAGGAGTTTCATGTGAAGACCTTAGGTTTTGGTAGCCTTAAGGATATGTACAGGGATGATTCAGATTTAAGGGATGCTTATGAAGCATGTGGGAATCCTGTTATGAGAGACAAAATCCAATATATTGAATACTTAATCCATGATGGATTATTATTCAAAGGAAATTAGTTGTGTATCCTGAAAAATACTTAATCCATGATGGACATTTCAGCCATGACAAAACATTCGCGCAGCTGAAAAATCTATATTATTGGCCAGGGATGAGGACATATGTCAAGAAGTTTGTCAACAAATGTACAATTTGCCAGCACTCAAAGGGGAAGAGACAAAATACAGTATTATATCAACCATTTCTAGTACCAGAGAGGCTGTGGGACATGGTAAGCATGGATTTTGTGTTAAGATTGCCAAGGAAATAGATAAGTTGTGATTCCATATTCATGGTAGTCGACAAATTCTCGAAAATGGCACATTTCATTCGATGTCAGAAAACCAGTGATGCAACACACATTACAAAAGATACCAAATTTGTTGGTCATTTATGGAGGACACTGTGGAAGAAGATGGGGACTAATTTATCTTTTAGCTCAACATATCACCCTTATATGGATGGAAAAAATGAGGTAGTAAATTGAATTTTAGGGGACTTGTTGAGGATTTTAGTAGTTGAACATCACATTCAGTGGGATCAGATTCTACCACAAGTAGAATTTAAATATAATGATTCACCTAACAGAAGCACCGGACATAGCTCATTCTAGATAATGTATGGAATGCAACCCAAGGGAGTGTATGAGTTAAGAGACTTAGAGTAGAGTGAGTTAAAAAGTGATGGAGAAGAAGAATTTTTAGCAGAGATGCAAGAGCTCCACAGTAAGATCAAAGAGCAGTTACAGTATTCCAACCAGGAATATAAGCACAGAGAAGATCATCACAGAAGAGAAATTCAGTTTGAAGTGGGAGACTTAGTCTTAGCGTACTTGAGAAAAGAAAGGTTCCCAAGTGGAAAGTATAATAAATTGAATATGAAAAAGATAGGGTCGTGTAAAATCATAAGGAAATTTAAGAGAAATGATTATGAAATAGAGATGCCAGATGATGTGGGCATATCACCCATATTCAATGTAGCAGATCTGTATCATTACAAAACAGATGAAATAGAGGGATAAAAAGATCATAAGGAAGTTCAATGGGTCAGACAAATGCCTGTAGATGAAAATCCACAGATGGAAAAGGTCATTGATCAAAGAGTTAGCAAAAAGACCGAGAAAAAGACATATTTTGAGTATTTGATAAAGTGGAAGGGACGCCCGATTGAGGATGCCAGTTGGGAAAGTGAAGCGAAGATCCAGAAACATGGACAGACAGTGCAGGAGCTCATGAACAGGAGTTCATGAATTTTTCAGCCAGAGGAGTATGATGCTAGAGCATCGTAAGCAAGCTAGCAAAGCAAGCGCAAGAGCGGAGGAAAGATGGATATGCACCAGCGCACATTTTGAAATTATTTTGAATTTGAAAGGATAAGGCATTAATGTAATATATTGAAAGGATGCATTTGCATTTATGTTTTGAGTTGTAGTGAAGACCTTGAGCGATTTCTATTATATGTTTGTTGGAGGCATTTATTGTATTAAATGTAAAGTAGTTGTATCTTTTATTTCGGTTTTATAGCTTAGAGTGTAGGAGGGAAAACTCTATAAAGATGACTCGTATGTATTTTGATGTATCATTATTCTCATTTGTAAGAATTAGAAAGCTATAGAGAAAGATAATAGAAGAACAAAGATTGCAGAAGAGTGTATAACCAAATAGATGATGCTATAGAACCCATGTACAAATGCACTTGGATTAATATAGGGAAGCTTTGATCCAACTTTCATGGTTTTTATGAATTCTGTTTACATCTATTAAATGGTTTGTTTACAATTAATTCTGGTATCTGTTATGCATTTGTTTCAATGTTGTGTGTGTACGTATAATTTCATGTTGAATGTATGAAGTCTTTGAGAGGGAGAGAATGAGTTTCAATTGGTTCTAGTCCTAATAATACCTACAAGGAGTGCAGTGAAAGTCTGCAAAGAGTGCATTGATAGGTTTCTGAGTTTTACTTCAGAAACGATCAGGAGAGATATCGTTGTTCTCATACCAGCAGAAGTGCGAGTATAACATAGAGTTGTGCAAGGAGTGTGCAGGTAGGTTGAAGTCTTATATTTTTCCAACCCTAGTGAGTGGTTGAAGGATTTATGTTGCAAGGAGTGCACAGAAGAGGAAGACGTTAGATAACCAAAAGTTATCATGAGTGCCACAAGGAGTGCGTGCAAAGAACCCTTGGAATTCTCAAGTTTGCAGTAGAATCCAGGATCATAAGGGATAAAGACTTCAAGGGACTCGAATGAAGGAAGAAGGTTGAAGTCACCTCACAAAGGTTGACCCCAGAAGAATTGATTCCAAGTCCTTTGGCTTGGAGCCATTGAAAATTTGAACGGACGGTGGAATTTCTCGAAGAGAGGAATACCAAAATTCTATGAGTCGTTGGATCTAGTAGATCAATGGAAAGGATAAGGATGATAACCTTTCAACGCTCACAAGCCCAGGAGGAATAGTATCCATTAGATCTGGATCAACGAGAGTCATTGATTTCTTGATTTTGGAACTTGGCATTTCGGGAGTCGGGAGTTGGAGTAGTTGGTTGTTGTTACAAAAGTAGTCCCGATATCATGAAATGTGAATTAGCGATGCGATCATGGTTGTTGATAAAGGAGAAGGCATAGGATTATCAGATCTAGTCCTGGGGAAAGGTCCCACATCAGGTTTTGAGGTTTCGTGGATGTGGAGTGTTGGGGTTGTATCACGCCAATACCCTCAAAATCAAGATTCATGAAATACCTTTTCGGATAAAGGTTGTGGCCACATTGGTTGGTCACGTGGGTAAGAGTTTGCACCTAGTACTTTTTCATACAAGTGTAGCTCCTAAGAAGGACATGTGGTTACAAGTGTGAAGATTCCAGTTGGGAATCGAAGAGCCATTTCGGTTGAAGGGGAGATTAAAAATGATCCTTGGACCTGGAGGTCGAGCATAACCTGTTGAGGTAGGGGTGTTGCGTAATGGTTCTAATGTTGGAAAATCTAACCAATAGCTGGAGTAGGCACAAATTTCCATAGTCGAGATTTATCAAGAAAATAGAGAACTACGAAGACAATTGGTGGCAAAGAACTAGAAGTTATCAGCACCGCAAGGTCATGAAGGAAGCACAAATTGGCTCAAGAGAAAACTTCAGGAAGCACAAGATATGATTGCGTAGCTGCATGAAGCATAGAGGATGATGGGAAAAGAGAAAATTAAAACACTATAAGGCATGAGGAGCAGTCCGAGAGAAGGTCTGTGTGCAAGAGATACATGATGGACGGATCCTTACTTTGTATTCTCAGAAGTAACGTATGTTTTGATAAGTTTCCTTGTTTTTTGTGAGAATTTTCACAGTCTCGATGTAACCAGGTTGGTTGGCCAAGGTGTTGGTAGTGTTTATTGTATGTAACCTAAGCTCGACAGGAAAATTAATATATGAAATTTCAAAAATGTTTTTTCTGAACAGGTTCTAGTCATAGAAATTGAAAGTACCATGTTTCCTCTTTGCGCTTAAATCTACCATGTTCTTATTCTAGCTTCTCGTAATTATGTGATTTTTTAATTACTGTTGTCTTGAGTTATTTTGTAAGTTCATTGATATTTTCCTTCAGAAAATTTTGGTGCCTAATGATTTTGACATGGAGTTACTAACTCGAGGATTATCAAAAGAAAACCTAGAACTCAACTCATGGGTAAGGGTTACACTCGGGGCTTCGTTTACATCGATTGTGCTAAATTGAGCTAGATATTAGGACTATCGACACCGGTGAGTATCGGGAATCGACAGTCAAAAAATGAATGCGTAGTTTCTTTGGGGTTTATCATCCTTCGAAACTCCTGATGCCGAAAACATTTTGGCATCGACAATCGATGATATATTTCCTTTATTTGCGCGACGCTTACTGTCTTCAAAACTTCCAGACACTGACGAGGGTCGGTCATGGGAAAACTTCTTGCATAGCACCTGTCGTGTAATTAATACTATTGTCTTTCGACACCGATGGGGGTCTGGGCTTGGCTATTTTGGTCCTCTTGGTTCTTTAATCAAATGTTAATATTTGTTAATTCATGATGATTTTTTCTTTCCCAAACAACTTTTAAAGACTTAAAATGAAAAACAAAAGACAAGAAAAGGAAACATTTTCATACTAAGATTGAATTAGACAACCCCAAGAGATCAAGTGGTGCCAAAAAAGTGAAATTTGACGTAGACTTTTAGGGTGTGTTGAGTGCTCAACAAAATCCTGCTACCGAGATGGTTGAGGCTGACAAGTAGAGGATGTAATTGCAATCATAGGCTAGGGGAATAATCAAAGGGGCATTGGATAATGAAGCTTTAAAATCATCAAAAGTTGTTTGAGCATTCTCATCCCATCGAAATGGGATATCATTTCATAGTAGGTGAAGAAACCATGTGCGCAGGTGGCATAGTCTGGGACAAAGTGACATAAAAGGTTGTCTTTTCCTTGTAGGATTTGCAGTTGGCGTAAATTCCTAGGTTTTGTTACGTAATGCAAAAAGTTATATTGGAGGACCCTTAGAAAGGTGCACCTCTTAAAATATGTTTTAGGGTTTTCCTATCAATGCACATGAAAATATGCAACAACTCTAATTAATATGAAGGATGCAACATTAACATATTCAATAGCAAAACAACAAAGATACCTAATAGGAGAATACATGTACTTAAGAACTTCTAATGGAGGAGTATTACCCATATATTATCCCTTCAAGTAGATTTAATTTTTGAATCATTTATATCATCAACATTGAGTGAATTTAGATCCAAAATACAAGCCTCATATCAACAAGAAAGCACCCCCTGCATTTTCAAAACCTACTTAATATAATCGATGTTGCCAGAGTGAAATACTCATAGCTCTTGAATCTAAGTTTTGAAAAAAAAAATGTGTTTCTTCTTGGATTGGTAGTGTTGCTACAATTAAATAAAAAATGTGAATAGAACCCTATTATTTATGACTGAATATTGTGAATAAAGATGGTTGATAAACATAAACAATAATCCATAGTAAACATATTGTGCAATCTATATTTCCAGAACAGATTTACCGATGTTATTGTGCATTGTGATTGAAAATTTATACAAGATGTGTCCATATATTATCAAAATAATAAACAAAACATAAAAAAAATTCCTGTGTTTTCTTGGATTTATAGGGATGGATCTTTCCTATTGTGCAAGCAAATGGAACTTTTCAAAGAAAGGGACATGGTTTTCTTGAGTTAAAATATCAAAAATACCAGTTTGTTAACAAATTTAGGGACATGGTTTTCATAAGTTTAAATTTATAAGTAACATCATTTTTAGCACTAAAAAATGTAGTCTAAAAGAAATAACTCACTAGATATATGAGGTCAATGAAAATACCAATTTTCCCTAAAATCAAATGACCCATTGTGAACAACATAATCAATAGATAGTGTTACTTTTATTCATAATCACTCCATAAGCAATTCTTACTACAACTACAATATTCTTAAAATACCCCTCATTACATTGCATCTACTTCTTTATATATTTCTATATAATCTCCCAGGAACTTTCTAGTGAAGGAACCTTTCAATAGATGGAACCTTCTAGTAATCCTTCTTACAATTATTTCTTTCACAGTATGTGGCCAATGGCCACCTATCTATCCTCCTTAGGTACCTCCTTAGATACCCCATATTATCCTCCCTAGGTGCATTACATAAACGGATATAGACACTAAAGTGAAATAAAACATAAAAACATAATATAACCTAAAGTCAAAATGACTTTATTAATTCCTATGCCTAATGTCTAATCAACCATGATTATTTTAACATTTACTTTAACATTAGTCACCTACTAGAGGTAGCCCATTTGTAACATTGGACAAGGAGAGGTTCTCTTCCTAGAGGCAAGAGACTACTCAATGTTCATTTCACTAACAATTCATCTCTTGCCCCAAATCTAACCAAAGTATTTACAGAGAGAGAATTACAACACCTTAATACCTTTATTGGTATTGTATGTGTTGTACTAAGAAAAGAAAACACAAAGTAATCCTCATTGTCCAAGAGGACTATCCCAATCAGCTAAAGAGGAAGGAGAAGATTATTAAACCAAGACAGTTATCATGGACTCGAGTATCCCCTTTGGAATTGATTTCTCCCCAACTAAATAGTGTAAATGGGTGTTAAATAGACTTGAAAGAAAATTCCATATATGGATACTTAAGGACTTGCCACTAGTTAGTAAGGCTAGTTGTAGTATTTGAATTTCATCTCTATTTTATTTTCATGTTCATTGATAGGCACACCCTCAAAGATATTTTAAAAGGTTCACATTTGTAAGGACCCACCATCATAATTTTTTGCATTAAGTAATAGAAAAATAAGGTTAGTTGTAGTATTTTAATTTCATCTCTATTTTATTTTCATGTTCATTGCTAGGAACACCCTCAAACATATTTTAAGAGGTGCACCTTTGTAAGGACCCTCTAAGATAATTTTCCACATTACATAACAAAAAGATAAGGCTATATGTAGTATGTTAATTTCATCTCTATTTTGTCCTTATCATATCCTACCCCTCAAAATGCATGGGGATTTCAGGACATTCTTGCCAACAGTACAAATATGAAGATGCCTTTGGTAGAAGACTAAACATAGTTGTTGTCCTTTCCATGTTTTTTTGAAGAACAACTTATTTTTAGGCCATATATATATATATATATATGGCTTGAAAGTGGACCATCATCCCCATCAAGCCCAATGATATATAATTAAAATGAATACTCAAATATGAGTGTGCATTTGAGATACATAATTACATTAGAACATAACATCATGTAACAACCTGATATGATAGCGAAGGGTGCACTAATTGAGATAATTTACAGATACCTATATATTGATGAAGGTTACATTTGGCGTATTTGTTGGAATCCAAGATGAAGTGGCAATATCTCAAATCAAAATTTTCAGTGATCATCTTCAAGGATTAGAGAATGGTACTCCTTTGCATAACAACTACAAGTCAAAATATATGGTAGTTGATCCATTTTAAGTAATGCAATGGTCCATATGTGAAAGTGCACCATTTTTGGGGTGGGAAACCTTTTCATGGAATGTAAAAGATGATTTTGTACCTCCAGAACAATGTAGTTCAGGCCTGTCATGGGATGAATGTTTATCCCCCAAAAAAGTATTGAAGACATACCAGTGGTGGCAGATTAGGAAGAGGAGTATTGCACTAGGGTTTGTAAATGAGCATATCAAAGGGCCGTAAACACATTTTAAGGAGAGATAAGCCTCAAAATTATGAAGGGTGTATGGAATCATTGATTCAACAATGAGAAATTTCATTATCAATGGGATCATTAAGATATTCATCTCAACATAATTTAAGTATCAATCATTAAATCACCACAATTTTAAATCATATGGTGTGAAATTGGGTGATGTGTTTTGAAGATTCTAGTAAGCACTCAGACTCAAAATGAATACTGGATTATTAGAGTATGTTGGTCACTATAATTGCTTAATTAATTTCAAGCAACCAAGTGAAACATAAATTATCAACCCAGGGAAGTCTTTTGTTTCAAAGATAGCCACGCACTATATATGCTCAATTCCAAAAGCACTTAGTGTTGTAGTAAAGAAAATCATTCTATCTATACTTGCTGGAGTAGACTGAAG
>SNQJ01S0009082.1:308098-327463 GCA_010110895.2 Picea sitchensis
AAACCTCCAAGAGGAAGATACAATACTCCAATATCAAGAGAGAGTTGAACTCTCCATCCTTGCCCCTTCCTTACACCAAAGAATATATGAGAGATAATAAAACTTTACATTAAATCTTGACCATCAACCAACCATCACATAGAACCTGATAATGCTTCCTGAGACTTCTTCAATTTATGAAATTATTCAATTCTTGGAATAATATGAACCTATATATAATATTACTCAATTTATTCTCTGAAACGTCTCCTAGTTTCACTCTTTGAATCCTCCCCAAAAAGAAGTTATATAAAGAATGGTAGACTTTATTCAATTCTGGTTTATTCAGGAGAGCAAACTTGTACATAATGCCTCGTGCTCAATTTTTAACATCATATTTGGAAACTTGCACACAAGAAACTATAGGTTGTACTATTTCCAATGAAATTGGTCCCACTTAATTTGGATTCTCTATGAATATGTCATGACTATTTTACCTGGAACACCTGTTTATTGAGTAGCTTCAGGACTGGTAAAAAATCCTATCTTCCACAGAGAGTATCTCCATAATTATAGTTAACAAAGATCTGAAACTTTTACCACAGGTACCTTGATATGTCTTCTCAATACCAAAGCAATTTCACCATCTGAATCGTTCTAGAAAAAAAGTTATTGAAAAAATGGTAAGATGACCTAAAAATAACATACCATAGAACACATCACCAAAAGACTTCATCCTCCCTTGAAATCTGGACTTCTTTACTTATGATTTCCTCTGAAATTAGACCTGTGTATCAAATGAATGTATAATAATATTTATTTATACCATTTATGTCACTTCTGTTTAACATTAGGGCCGACCTGACACTTTCTTATTTTGTAATTCTTTTCTTTAATTATCTTCAGGGCCTACATGTACTTCCTTCTTTAATTCACTTTGTCATATTAAAAAATTCAGTTATCCTCAACCATGAGGATCTACATGATGTGCCACATACCACTAGAAACAACATGATGTATACTATCCATCCATGGGTTTTGTATCTTCATGTGCATTGTCCTTCATTTCCAAATACCTTCATCAATCTTGCGGTCCAAAACCAATGACTAGGGTTGACATCAATGACAACAACCAATCTTCCAACACTAAGTATGTCAAGGGAGTATACTGAATCAGATAGAGATATTGGAGTATTGAATTGTGGGAAAATGTTTATATACAATGAGAAGGAGTTTGTTGATGGAAAAAGAGAGCAATACAATGAATTCAAGGAAAGTGACCATTGCACAAAAATTTACATCACACCATACAGAGAAAGAAAAATGAAAGAAATATATCCTCAATACCACCCAATAGAATAAGGAAGTCCATATCATACTGAAATCTGCGTTGAACCCATGACCCTTTGTGAGTTATTAAGGATTGAAGAAAGAATTTATACTTGTTCAATAGAAATCGTAATAAGTAGAGGAAGTCAAAAGAATAGTCAAAATAGTGGGAGGAACATGAAAAAATAGAGTCAGTTGAAATCACCAAGGATAAGTACAACACCTAATATAATGAAAAGGGTAGATAAAACATTGAGGATGCCTAAGTTTCAAGGAACATGGTCAGACAACCCTGATCAACAGTTATTTCTATGAGACACAATATGGGTTGTGAAGAATGTTGAGGACAAGGCAAAGAAAATAACACAGTTTCCACGACATTTAGAGGCCATGCACTACTATGGTATATGAAGTTTCAGATAACTACGCCAGTAAAATATTTGATAAATTTGGTAGAAATTAGAAAAGAATTCTTAAAATAATTTAGGAATTCAAAATATGAATCTCAATGTATTACAACACTGAAGGAAATTAAGAAAGTGCAGAACAAGTTAGTGTGGGATTATGACCAGAGATTTAAAGATGTGATGGGTTGAATAACCTTTAAGATCCATGATGAGCATCAACAAGAATGGTTTATAGCAGGCCTATTTCCACACATTCATTATCTATTAACACAACAAAATTTCACGTCGTAGATGGAAGCTTTAGAAATCAAGCCGAAATTGGAATCATCTCTTGTAGGAGATGGTGCAGGTGTGTCATAGGTACATTCATAGTTGGATGCATTGAGAATTCAATTATCATAGGTAATGAAGGAGAAGAAAAATATTGAACATGTTTGGTGTATAACATGGAAGACAGAAGACCATAGAAAGGAAGAGTGTCTAACGTCTGTGCAAGATATGGCCATAGGAGAACCAAACCCATTGGTAGGAGGAGTGGGGTACTACAAGATATGTAATATGTGAGGGCATCATCTGATATTTTATCCCCTACTGCAGATATATCATAGATCTCGAGAAATTGTTCTGTAAATTTTGCAAATTGGTAGGACATTGTAACAACCCCAGCATTAAGGCCATGGGCGAAGCCAATTTTGTTTTTTGTTTTTAAGAATTAAGGGGCAAGAAGGTGATGACGATAAAAGTTTGACCACACAACAGATGATGAACAAAAGCATGCAACCCCAACACCAGGAAACTACGACATCACGCACAGACACAAGGGAAACTGGGAAAAATAGGCACATAATAACCATGAGTAACGACTAATCACCCGATGCAACAAGACACACCTACAAGATAAGGGGAAACTTCCCCCTTCCTGACATAACGACGTTGATGAACAAGACTAGATACTCGAGGCGTGCAAACCAATGCATATGCCCAAGTCAACATACGATGCTCAGCCACGCTCATAAGGTAGGCACTGACTCTAACCAAGATATCATTCACCACTAACCCATAAGGCATGCCATGATCCCCTCATCAAGGACCATGTCGTCCCTATATGAGAGGCACATCAAGCACCTTGGTGCAAAACAGAAAGGGACAAAGACACAATAAAACTTTGATAGGCTAGGAGCTGAATACTGACTGGGAGAATATTCCTAACCCCACACGAAAGGTCGATGAGACACAAAATAACAAAGACAAGGGGTGACGCCGGCCCATAGGACATCGTCCCATGATCCTACCAATCACCTAGTCTAACTGGTCCATGATTACATTATAATTTAATATTAAAAAGTGTGTCAAGTGAGCAGCCTAAATCATAGTTGGGTCATCAACATACCATCAAATTAATCTTAAGTGCAATCATAGTTGGAAAGACATGTAAGACATTAACAATTATTACTATATAGCATTTAATTAGCATAACTAGTCATACCACTAAATGATCAGAGGCTAGGAATTCAAACCTAAAGGAATAATACAATATTTTGATTAAACATATATATATCATTTAATCACTATAAATGACCATTCCACTAAATGATCACTACCTGAAATGACGTATCAGATGCTAGGCTTTAAAACTAAATAGACTAACACAGTGATTTAATTGAAGGATATGTAACACTCAATCACTACCATGATTACGGTATTGGCTTGAAATTATAACACTTAATCCAATATATAACGTAGAAAATACAATCAAATATGATCAAAGCATTTAATCAAAATACAATCAATACATAATCATTAAATCATATGTAATACACAGATGCGTTGCGTTAGAGCAGGTCTTTGTGCATTTTAAAGATACAAATTTTCCTGTCATCAAATGCAATTAGTGACTACCATTCATTAATATTGCAGACACCATAAATACCCTTTTTTCCACTTAACCGGGAATCCACAACACAGGCATAATAAAATATTTAGATTTCACTCCAAGAGCATCTGGCTGGCAGCGAATTCAACGCATTTAAAAGAATAGAAAATAAAAATAAAAACAACAGTCATCTAAAAAGGCAATTCTTAAAAGGCAACTTGTGGTCATTAACATTAAAACACAATTGACTTTAATGGCATTTCGAGGTAATGAAATCTGTGCAACAATGAAGAATTAAAGTCTGTGTATAGTGAAATTAGGTGTAATAAGTAATCAGTATGTAAAAAGGCTAGGGTGACCTATCAATGCAGTCAAATTAAAGGCAACTCATGGTCATTTAACAGGAACACACAGAGAGTAGTCCACCTGAAAATTCGTGGTAAACAACAGTGACACAGTCCCATTTAATTGGTAAACATTTCATGGTAAACTACGACAAATAGTCACATTTATTTGGTAAAACTTTTGTGGGCAATCAAAAGGAAGACGCAGAGAGCAGTCCACCAACAAATTCATGGTGAATAACAATGATAAAGTCCCATTTAATTGGTAAAAAAAATAAAATCATGGCAAACTACAGGGAAGAATCAATTTTTAATTATCTAAAACCGTGGTCATTCCAACAAGTAAATGTATGATTTAGATGGCTAAATTCATAGGTGAATTCTACAGCCACTCACTCAACATTTTCAAGCAAAATAAATCAAGGGCGTTAACAACCACTCAGCAAACAGTTGGGAGTAAAATCGTGGGCGTTAACAACCACTCCTCAAACAGTTGGGAGAAAAATCATGGGCGTTCAAGTTCGGTAATAAACCTGTGTAATAAAATTGTGATGATGTAATCGTGGTAACCATGCAGAAGTAAAAATCTATGACCGTCAATCGTGGAAAAACTGAGTATTAAAATCGTGGAAATTAAACTCGTGGTAACAACAAGAAACATAGACAGTGATAAATGTTTTCAAATTCCTGGGATACCCAACAACGCAGACAGAGATAAAAATAATCCCCTTTGATTCAAGCCATAAAATAAAATCACCACCCAGGAAAAATGCAGACAGGGATAAAATTGTTTTTCATGAATTATAAGCATGGAGAAAATAAATCACAGGCCAAGCAAGGATTGCAAACAGGAATGATAGAAACCTTTTTTTTTTCATTTCCAGGATACAAATTTAAAAACGCAGAGATTATAAAATGGATCCATCAAGATTTAAAAATGGGGTAAAATGAGAAAACGATGAGTTATGAACATGTTGAGCCTAAAGAACAACTTCTCCAACAATCAAATTTGCATGGTTGAATAAACGCTTCAGGGCGCAATGCGAACCTTCAACCAATGACAAACATCATAGGTAGACGGCTAACAAGGGGGTCCTTCACTCATCATCCTCACACAGAAACGTTCATCATCCTCACACAGAAACGAAGGGCATTGAGATCCATAGGTATATTAATGCCAAAGTGACGACCGTAGATTAGGCTCCTGGCTGACTTCTTAGGCAAGGACTGATGAGCTAGGGATGAAAGGAAAAACAACCACAAGGGTCACAATAAATACACCACAGAGCAGTCAAGTCATGCGGGGAAATGAAGGCCATGGGATTCAATCAATCATCGAGCGAGGCTATAAAAATTTTAGTCATCAATCTAGACCATTAGTTTACTTACCTGAATAAACATGCAGATCCAAATCATAAATCCTACAACAATCTACCATACAAAAATGAAGAAAGTGTATCGTTGCATGATCTCCCCTTTGAGTTGACGTCCTATGCACTCCGTGCAACTCCCTCTTGTCGATCGACGAGACTTCACTGGTACCTCCCAGCCAATTCTAGGGGTGATCTTCTTCCCCCTTAGCCCCTTGAGCTGCAAAGGGGCCACACATGCTAACCATAGAATCAACTAGCTCCTAGCTCACCTCGCGAGGCCGAGCTACCACTCCTCACCGAGCTGGGTATCCCAACTCCCACAAGCTAAGTCATTCAAGTAGATATTTTTGGAGCGTAACGTTACACAAATAGGAAAAGATCCTTCATCCATCTCCTCCCTTCATTATATAGAGTTTCGTAGTCCCTTACTTTCTTAAAATCTCATTTAATTAAAGTTTTTAAAAATTAATTCTTAAAAATTCCTCCCCGTACAAGTGTCACCCATCCCATTCATTCCTCCATAAATTAATTTCTTTAATTAATTAATTTCCCTTATTTCCCTCACCCACCTAGATTCACTCCTAGAATCGCTCCTAGGTGTCCCCAAATTCTCTTACAGGTTTTAATGACTTTCCCCATTATTAATTTGCTAGTTCAGTTCAAATTAGAATGTTCTTAAATGGTAGATACCTTACTAAGTTTGACTTGTTCTTTTTCCCTGTTTCCCTTTTCTTTTTATGTTTCCCTCTTTTCCTAGTTTCCTAATTATTCTAGATTTCCCTCTTTCCCCTTTTCATTTAGAACTCAATTTGGTAGGTGTAGAAATAAACTTTTAATTACCAAAATATAATAAAATAATTATTTATTTATTTTATTTTTATAAATATATGTATACTTATATATATATATAGATTCTTTTTCCCTTTTTTTTTTTAAAGGATAGAGAAAATTTTGCCACTAGTAAATTAGACCTAGACCTTGAATTTCGTGGGTGACATTTTATTAGGGAATTTGTTTTAAAAATTTCTTATCACGTTATTACTCCTAAGGCCATATGGGTGCATTCATTTATTATTAATAATGTGACGTGCCCTTCAGGATGAACTAGGTGCTCCAAGGGTGCCACTCGCCTCATATGTTTCCCTCACGCGACATGCCCTTTAGGACGCACTACGTGCTACAAGGGTGCCACTCACCTGTTTCTATTTTTCTTGTGCGATGTACCCTTCAGGATGCACCACGTGCTCCAAGGGTATCACTCGCCCCTTGAATGACTTGGTAGACATCAAAAACCCCTGGAGTCAATACTCCACTAGGTGAAGTTGTGGGAGACTAAGGACCTTTAAGGAATAATTCCCCCGCCTTATTGCGTGCCCCTTAGAATCATCATGAGAGACTATCACAATCTTCCCTCACGACATCGTGGGTCCTCTCAAACTAGGTAAATGTTAACCTATAGTTCGAGCCACAACGAGAGTGCTAGTAGGTTGTGGCAGGGCTACTTTCCACACCTCTCCCTCAACTTCTCTGGTAGTCGTGCATGACCCCTTTACTCCACATGTGAGTTTGGTTTGCAAGCTATCATCAACTTGCATCTTCAATGAATCATGTTATAATATATCCATATCCTATCATCTAATCATATACACTAATATCACCTATAAATAAATCAAACCCCAATGGTACACTCCTCGACTCGATTCAGAGTCCAAGGGATTCCATCGATGCCTCTGCATCCTCGAGTTCCAAGATCCTGCACACTCAGTAAAACTGTGTTAGTAGCACCTGTTTATGTCAATGTAGTAAAACAACGAGTCATCAACCCATAACACCTCATAATCAAAATCAATGCTCTAATAACATAAAATCTTGATCACTGGCGAGCAAGTGTCCTCAAAGAATAAGTTCACTCAGTGCGCAAGAGCGAGATGTTACAAACACCCCCTCTTGGTCTAAACTTCGTCTCTAAGTTTCACAGTAAAAATTCCAAAATAAAGTGTATCACAGTGTCATAAGTCTATCTATCAAACAAAAATGGAAACTGTTGGCGCATATCATATGCATCCTCCCAAGTTGTCGAGTGCAGACTATAGTTGTCCCATTGGACCTTGACCTTCTCTATCGTTCAACGCCATAGCTGTCGAATGCGATGATCCAAGATGTGGATTGACTCAGCCGTGAGTGCACCCTCTTCCGATACCTACAAGGAACACATGTCAATAACATGTGTAGGATCACTAATATAATGTCTCAAAAAAGATACACGAAAAACATCATGCATATGCCTCAAAGAATCAGGAAAGGCTAGTTGATAGTCCACAAGCCCCTTTCTCTCCACAATATCGAAAGGTCCCACGAACCTAGGAGAGAGTTTAGATCCCTTTCCAAACTTGATCAAACTCTTATGTGGTTTAACCCATAATAAGACTCGATCGTCGACCTCGTAACTATGGTCGACACGGTGCACATCGACATAACTCTTCTGTCGATCCTGCACTTCTTTAATCCTTTGTCTTATTGTTTGCATTTTCTCTTCCATTTCTTGGATTGCTTCTGGTCCCACCAAGACCCTATCCTCAAGCCAATCCCAACTCAAAGGTGTCTGGCACGGTCTCCCGTAAAGAAACTCTAAAGGCACCATCTTAACCGTGCTTTGGTAACTATTGTTATAAAAGAATTCCACCAGTAATAAGAATTCTTCCCAATGCTTTTGTTGGTCCATCACGTACATGCACAACATGTCCTCCAAGGTTTGGTTTGTTTGTTCAGTCTGCTTTTCCGTCTCTGGATGATACGCCATACTGAAGTTAAGTTGGGTTCCCAAGGCCTCTTATAAACTCTTCCAAAATCATCCAGTAAACACTGATCCATGATCGGATATAATCCTCTTAGGCATGCCATGCAGACTCACAATCTCACCGATGAAAAATCTAGCTATGTCGAGTGCCTGATACGTCATACGCACAAGAATAAAGTGAGCACTCTTTGTCAGAGTGTATACTACTACAAAAATTGAGTCATGTCTCCTTGTCATCAGTGGAAATCAAAAAATAAAATCCATCGAAATAACCTCCCATTTCGATTCTGGAATAGTGTGTGGTTGTAGTAATCCGGTTGGGTGTCTATGTTCAGCCTTTATCTACTGACATTCTAGACATCTGGCCACATAGTTGTCTATGTCTTCCTTCATTCCCATCCAGAAGAATAAGGGCTTAAGGTCTTCCCTCATCTTCATGACTCCTGGGTGAGCCATGTAAATTGCTCTCTGAGCCTCGCTTAGGATCAAGCTCCTCAACTCGTCATTTGGTGGTACGTAAATCTAGTTTTTAAACCTCAATAAACCATCGTCATCAAATGAAAATCCTTCAAATCTTGGTACCATCATTTTGTTTTGTCCAATAAAACCCTCAACCTCTTTGTACCAGTCATCATGACAATGTCAAGTTAGAATATTTTAACGTAGATTCGTCTAAAGAGGCAACGCCGAAAAGATGCGTGGTATCTAACTTAAAGAATATACCACTCAGTTCACTATTCCATTTATGTAATTAATCTTGAAGTCGTACTCGCTAAGAAATTTTGACCAACGTCGTTGTCACACGTTCAGGTCGCTTTGCGTAAAGATTTGTTCTAGTCCATAGTGGTGCATCTTTAGTTTAAATTTTCGTCCAACAAGGTAGTGTCTCCAAACCTTCAAGGCATAAATGATGGCTAACAACTCCAAATCGTGCATCACATAGTTCTCCTCATGTCTTATCAGTTTCCTCGATATGTAAGAGATCACTCATCTATCTTGCATCAAGACTCTGCCTAAGCCTTCCTTGGATGCGTCAGTGCATACCAAGAATCTCGTGTCTGTGTCAGGGACCCTTAGTATCGGTGTTGTTGTCAACAATTCCTTGAGCCTCTGAAATTCTTCTGTGCATTTCTTGGTCCAAACAAACTTCTTTTTTTTCTTCTGCAATTCCGTGATCATATTTTCTACCTTCAAAAATCCCTCGATGAACCGTCGATAGTATCCTGCTAAACCCATGAAGCTACACACTTTTGGGACATTCATCGGCGCAAGCCATTCCATAATAGCCTCAACCTTTTGTAGATCCACGATGATACCATTACCGAAGATGACATGCTC
The DNA here is from genome assembly GCA_010110895.2 of Picea sitchensis. Classification (NCBI taxonomy): domain Eukaryota; kingdom Viridiplantae; phylum Streptophyta; class Pinopsida; order Pinales; family Pinaceae; genus Picea; species Picea sitchensis. The sequence goes on from SNQJ01S0009082.1 coordinate 317,539, forward strand.
CAAGTAGTGAATCCTTGATTGATAAAATGAGCATTTGGACAACTTCCCATACAATTTATGCTCTCGCAAACATTGTAGTACCAAGCACAAGTGCTCTCCATGCTCCTCCATCGTCCGAGAGTAAATCAAAATATTGTCAATGAATAGTTGGATGAACTTGTCCAAGTACTCATGGAACACCCTGTTCATCAAACTCATAAATACCCCTGGGGAATTTGTTAGTCAAAACGGTAAAAAATAAATTGTAATGTCCAAACATCGTCTTAAAGGTAGTCTTAGGGACGTCATCCTCCTTAATCCATAAATGGTGGTATCCTGATCACAAGTCTATCTTTGAGAATACTATCACACCCTTCATTTGATCAAAAAATTCATCAATCCCCGGTAATGGATATTGATTCTTGATCATTTCCTTGTTCAATTGATGGTAGTCAATGCAGAGCCTACATGACCCATCCTTCTTTCGTATGAAAATAATAGGTGCACCCCATGGTGACACACTTGGACGTATCAGTCCCAGGTCCAACAACTCCTTTAGTTGCATTCTCAACTCCTGTAACTCCGGAGTCGACATCCGATAAGGCATTCTCACTATCGGTTCAGTCCCCAGTTTTATATCTATGGTAAACTCCAATTCCCTCTCTGGAGGCATCCCAGGTAATTCCTCCAGAAAGACGTCTACAAAATCTCTCACCATAGGAATTTGTTCTAGACCTTCCATTATTCCCTTCTCATTTAATGCAAGGATTGCATAAATCTTACATCCCTTGCACATGTTCTTTTGAAGTTTCAAGGAAGAGATGAACCTCATGGAAACTCCCTGGTTCCATCCTATAATCACACGTCTCTATCCCTCATCATCGACCAAGCTCAATCATTTTGTCTTGCAATTGAGTATCACCTCATGCGATTCCAACTATTCCATATCGATCATGATGTCATAATATCCTAATATCATGATGTAAAGGTTGGCCTGGTGACAAACTCTCCCAGGTTAAGGATACAACCCGTAACCTTTCCTCCAACCTTTTGCTTGGCTCCTGAGGCCATCTCTACAAATATAAACTCATCTTGTTCGACTGCCTTTACCTTAATCCTTTTTAGCACTGCACCAGAAATGAAACTCTGGATAGCACCGTGATCTATCAAAATACTAAGGGTCTGGTCGGTGATGGTACCTGTCGTCTCAAGCACAGTTGATTGATGCTCCACCTAGCGGTAATTCACCACTGCATGAATCCGATGGGCCTTTCCCAAATCTCCCATGGTAGTGGGTCCAACTGATATAGAAGCTCTATTCCTCTCCACAGGGTAGTCACTTTGGTAGTGTGGCTCCCCACATGTCCAACACCCCTTCTTCGACCCAGTAGTCCTGGTACTAGAAGTGGAAGATGATGACCCATCGACCTAGAATCCTGGTTTGTTCTACTGAACAGGCCTAATATATTGTTGTTGTGGTTGACGTTGCTACTAATGTTGTGGTCCCTGATAATATGTCCACTGTTGAGACTTCATTCGTCAAGATGTAGTGAAGGTGGATCTCCTCTGGAAGCCACAATATCCTAGCGTATGTCTGGCTAGTGTTTGATGTTGTTGCGCACCAGATGACACCTACCCTGCTGGTCTTGTTGGAGTCCTGGTCTGACCCCAACTGATAAGCTCCTCCTCTGCTATGAGGGCCTTATGGATGCATCATGCAAAGTTTGAGGCATCAAAATCCTAATCTTTTCATGTATTCCACCATTAAGGCCGAACATGAACCTATTGAGCTTAAGTTTCTCAGTGTTAATATGCAGAGTATACTGGAGCAGCTCCAAAAAATGGGCCTCGTACTCGGGCACCTTACAGCCTCCCTATCATAAGGCATTGAACGCATTGAGTTGACGCTCAATGAATTCCTCTGATAGGCACCTCTCTCGAAACCGTTCCTCGAACAATTCCCATGACATGTCTTCGACGACCATGTTTAGTTGCGGTAGGAGCATCTTCCACCATAGAAGAGAACTCTCCTTCAGTTGAAATACTGCCATGTGGACCTTCATGTTGGAGGTATAATTGTGAAGTGAAAAGCACATTGTCATATTTTCCAACCATGTCTCAATGGCTGCATCATCCGGGGCACCAAAGAACTCGAGAAATTTAACCAGGGATGATTTTAAGGATGGAAATTTATTTTAAAATGTAGAAACCTTGGTGAATCTTACTAATCCTTCATATGCCAACTATAAATGTTTGGCGATATTTTTTTAAAAATATTCAAATTTATAAGGAATTTATATAGTTTTTATAAAATTTTGGCGATTTTTAAGGTAAAATAATTTTATCCTATAGAATTTGGGCGAATCATTTTTAAAATAGAAAATCTCATTTTTGGAAAAACCATGGAAAATCAGCCCATGAGAGAAATTTAGACCCTAAAATCATCCTTGAATTTAACCGTCTGGAGTTCACAGTGAATGCTACCAGTACTGACTGGAGCACGCGGTGGACCCTCAGGGGGTGCCAATGCCCTGGTGTAACGCTCCTCGACCGTCATCATTGGCTGGGCAGACGCTATTGTGCGGAACAACATTCTCATACTTATTTATATATAACATGAATTTAAATCAAATGAAACACATTTAACTCAGAGTAAGCACAAGATTATTTCTAACATGAAAATTTAATGGGATTAACAGTAATTCATGATTACAACATGAATACATGAAAAATATAAGAAACATAAGCAAGCAAAACATAACATTAATCATAAGTTGATACTTATCTTTGAAACCATGGTAATTCCACCAACCACGTGCAAGCCTTCCACGAACCTCCCAGCCATAGACCACTTTTCTCATCAAGCTCAGCAGTGGGTCACCCCTGAGCTGGGACTAAGCTCCACCCAAGGCAAGGAATCCTAGGCTAGGGTGAGGTTACAGGGAAAACTGCACATAATAACTGGAAGGATTCTTTCCAGGATTCCTTATTACACCCACTACTCATGGACTCTCATTCCCCACATGCTTGTTTTTCCCAGGAGTATACACCTTCACAAGCACAGTCCATCAGTGCTTCACCTCCCTCTCTAGGTCTTAGCAATAGGCCGGATCAGGAAGTCTCAGAGCTCCGTAACTGGTGATGGACTCTCCTTGGGAGAAACCACTTCCTAGCAAACTCTCTCACCTGAGGAGATTTTCTCACAAGCCTAACAACCTACCTCTTCTGACAAAAATCACCTCCCTCACCTGGAGAGAGATTACACACAGGCTCAACATGAACTTACATTGGGTAGCAAACCACACGCATTCCATCACTACATGGCCACAATAGCCAACTGGGAAAAACAGACACGGGCTTCCCAAATAGGTGACAGACACATACTTCAACCCAACAAGGCTCAACAATTAAGGCATAGTCTCACAATTATGGTTTTGGGATTTCACAAGGTGTACAGAGATCCCACACACAGGTTCGAGTTGTTCAGATAGAGGATGTACCGGCTTCTCCAAAAATCAACACAGGCCTTTCAGTTTTCAGGGATGCACGAGGATATTCTTGCAGAGGTCAGAGGGGATTCATGCTCAAATGGTCGACAATGGAATGGAGGAGGAACCCCCATCACGACTCAACTCAACAATTTTAACTGCATATGCTTGGGTTGAAACTTGTCACCCATGAAGCTGCATGCACTCCATCAGCATGCGTTCCCTTTTGCACATGTTCACCCTTCTAGGAAGTTAGGATAAAAACATATATTTCACATGACTTTTTGGAATAATATTAAAATATTATTCCCAAGGACTTAAGCCCCTAAGCTTAGCCCCTAGGCTCAGCCCCTAGGCTCAACACTTAGCCTCTCTTTCCCACCTTCCAGCCCCCACTCCCTTACCCACTCTGTGGAACCTTAGTCCCCCATCACTCATTCATCGTGGTCAATATGCATGTGGTGATGTTTATATTTTTATTAATAATGTGCATAGATACATGTACAAAATCAGTCTCTTGGCCTTCAACACTTAGGCTCTCTGGCCTAATAATCACATAAGCCCGCCAACTTATATAAAATTGGATCACCAGCCTATAAAACATAATTAAAATTTTATAATGCAATATTTATACTTCATAAACATGATTTACAATAGGGCTCGGCCTTGGGGACATTACAATCCCCCTCCCCTTATTTATGCATTGTCCTTAGTGCAACTTTACACTGCATTTGCAAGATTTTCAAAATTTTCAAAAAGATGCAGGTACTCTGCCCTCATGAATTCTTCATGCTCCCATGTCGTGTCCTCAGGGCCATATCAGGTCCACTGGACCTTTACAAGCCTTATAACTTGATTCCAGAGATGCTTGTTTTTCCTATCCAATATGCACACAGGATGCACTTGCAGGACACCTTCTTGTTCCACCTGAATCACATTCCAATCGATAACATGATTAGCATCAGGTATATATTTCTTAAGAAATGAAACATGAAACACATTATGTACAGTCATGGATGCAGGTAATGCAGGCATATATGCGACTGGCCCAATCCTTTCCAGGATTTCAAATGGCCCACAAAATCTGGCTGTCAACTTGGCGCAACTTCCCAGCTTCAGGGAACTCCTGTTAGCTTTCACTTTCAGGAAAACATGATCACCCACTTTGAACTCTGTGTCAGTTCTGTTCTTATCAACATAACGTTTTTTCCTGTCCTGGGAAGCTTTCAAATTCTGCTTAATTTTTATCATTTGGTCCTCCGTCTCCTTGAGCAACTCTGGCCCAACTACTACTCTATCAGCTGGATTATCCCAGCTCACTGGAGTATTTCATTTTCTTCCATAAAGTGCTTCAAATGGGCTCATCTTCAGTGATGCATGATACTCATTGTTGTAGGTGAATTCTACCAAGTGCAGGTAGTCTTCCCATCGTGATAGTTTGTCCATCACATACATTCTCATTATTTCTTCTATTACTCTGTTCACCCTCTATGTCTGTCCATCAGACTTAGGATGATAAGCTGTACTAAAGTCTAGATTCATTCTCAATCCTTTAATCAATCCTTTCCAGAAATTCGAGGTGAATTTCTGGTCTCTGTCGGACACAATCATTTTAGGAATTCCATGCAATCGTGCCACTTCCTTCACGGAAATAACAACAACATCTGCTTCCTTGTGACTATTTTTTAGTGGGATAAAATGGGTATCTTTTGTAATCTTTTCCACCACCACCATGATCGAATCATGCAGCTTGGTTGTTCTGGGCAATCCTGTAATAAAATCCATTGTCACCACTTCCCACTTCCATTCAGGAATGGGAAAATGTTGTAGCAACCCTACTGGGTTCCCATGCTCAGCTTTAACTTTATGGCACTCCATACAGCTGGCGATGTATTCAACAATCTCTCTCTTCATACCCAGCCAAAAGTAATGGCTCTTAACTGTTGCCATAGTCTTCTGATATCCAAGGTGTCCAACATAAGTCACGTTATGCATTTCTCTTAGAATCGCAAGTTTCAAATCTTGGACATTGGGTATATACACTCTGTTTTTGTACAGAAGTATTCCATCAGCTTCCAAGGTGTAATTTTCTTCTTTTTGTGGTTTCTCACTCTGTTGTATCTTTGCTACCAAGTCTCTGTACTACAAATCTGCATTTGCAGCTTCCAAAATTCTATCCTGAATATCAGTCCTGTACATGATAATTGTTGAATCATGTAAGTTGTGCACCTTTCTGTTGAGTGCAACGGCCACCTTGTTTTCCTTCCCTTTGATATGCTTGATATCAAATTCATATTCACATAGAAATTCTAGCCACCTACTTTGTCTAGCATTTAAGTTTGGTTGATCAAACAAATATTTTAGACCGTTATGGTCTGTTCTAAGTTCCAATGTCCTTCCCATGAGGTAATGTATCCATTTCCTCAGAGCGTGAAGGATTGTTGCCAATTCCAGATCGTGAGTGGCATAATTATTTTCGTGCTCTTTCAGCTTCCTGGAATCATAACAGATTACAAATCCATTCTGATTGAGAACTCCTCCCAACCCTTCTTTACACGCATATGTGCATACTACAAAATCCACATTTGGATCTACAATCCTCCAGATTGGAGCTCTAGTTAACAGCTTCTTCAATCACTGGAAACTCTTCTCACACTCTTCAGTCCACTGAAACTTTTTCTCCTTCCTTTGCAAGGAAGTGATAGGGTGAGCTATATTTGAGAACCCTACAATAAACCTTTTGTAATAGCCTGCTAGACCCATAAATGATATAACTTCTGCGACATTCCTTGGTGCTGACCATTATCTGATGGCCTCAACCTTCTCAGGATCCATGACGATCCCTTCTTCTGAAATAATGTGCCCCAAGTAATGGATCTGCCTTTGATAAAATGAGCATTTTCTCAACTAGGCATATAGCTGGTGTTCTCTCAACACTTGCAGCACCATCCTCAGGTGTTCTTCATGCTCTTCCTCTAACTTGGAATACACCAAAATGTCATTCAGGAAGACTATGACAAACTTGTCTAGATAGTCCCTGAATACACCATTCATCAAGCACATAAAAACAACAGGTGCGTTCGACAGCCCAAATGGTACCACTGTGAACTCGTAATGACCATACCATGTTCTAAAGGCATTCTTGTTGATATCTTCATCCTTTATTCTTACTTGGTGATATCCTGATCTGAAATCTATCTTCGAAAATATTTTTGCACCTTTCAACTGATCAAAAAGATCGTCGATCCTTGGCAGAGGATACTTGTTCTTGACAGTTACTTTGTTCAATTGTCTAAAATCAATGCACAACCTCAATGTTCTGTCCTTCTTCTTTATGAATAGGACTGGGGCACACCAAGGTGACACGCTTGGGTGAATGTACCCCTTCTTTAGAAGCTATTCAATCTGCAATTGCAACTCTTTCATCTCTGGCCTACTCATTCTATAAGGAGATTTCAACACTGGAGCTGCTCCAGGCATCAAATTCACAGAGAAATCAATATCTCTATTCAAAGGTAGTCTAGGTACCTCTTGAAATACATCTTAAAACTTTGTTAGTACCACATGGTCTCCAATATTTGAGACTTCATCTCTAGATTCTTCCTCCACATGGGCTGCAAACAATTGACAGCCTTTTCTGTAGCACTTCTTCAGTTACATTGCTGAGATTTCTCTAACAGTAACAACTCTAGGAATTCCTTGGACTATTTTCCAATTCCCCTCCTCATCCAGGCATGTAAATTTCTTGATACGACAGTCCAGGAGGGCATGTTGCTAGTCCAACTAATCCATCCCAATTAAATAGTCATAAGAGCCTAAAGGCAGACTATTCAATTCAGCCTTCGTGCTCAATCCCTTCATGTCCATAGAACAGGACTTAACCAACTCAGTGACTTTCCTCTTGGTTCCTGTATCTAGCTGCACTAACCAAGAATTTTCATGTTTTCTTCTTATCAAATGAAAACTTTCTACCACTATAGGGTCTATATAACTATGGCTAGCCTATGAATCAACTAAAATAGTAAATGGTCGGTTGTTAATCATACCTTCGACTTCAATCATGTACGATTGAAATTCAGCTTGCTTGTTGTCCAGGGATACGTAGATCCTTGGCATTCTACTGCCCATGTCCTCCATTGTTTCAGCTTGTTGAACATTATGGACAGCTCTTGCTTTGCCATTTTTATGGGGACAATCTATGTACTTGTGGTTCTCTTTACAGCCCCAACACTGAATGGGCATCTATCTCGGCCTTTGTTCCCTCACTTCAGCCATTCTTGGCTCTCTAAACAATGGATGTCCTTGAGGACTATTTCTGAAAAAGGGAGGTTTGTTTCCCTTCTGCCTCTGTTCTTTCTTAAACTTCTTCTGGTCATCCCAAGCCTTCCAAAAGGTAGGATTTTCTCTTTTTTGTTCATATAAGAATTTCTCTCTTCTTATTATCTATTCTATAGTCTTGGGATCATCATACTGAATCTTGTCACCAATGGCAGGTGGTAGTCCACTCAGATACCTTTGAATCTTGATAGCCTCATCTTTGATGAATGGAACATACTTCAGTAATTCCAAAAACCTTTGTTCGTATTCATCAATGGTCATGCTACCCAACTTGAGTTCGAAGAACTCCTTCATCTTTCTATCATAGTATCTTTTAGTCATGCATTTACTTTTGAAATACCTCTTAAATTCCTTCCATGTGATATATTTCTCTCTAATGTGTTGCACATGCACAAGTTGATCCCACCACATGGATGCTTTTCCTTTTAGTTGATACATCGCAATTCTTCCTTCTGCATGAGATGAATAATTCTGCAGTTGAAAATATTTCCTCATGCCAAGAAACCATGTTTTGGCATCTTCCTCCTTCTTATGTTCTCCATCAAACATTGGAGGCTTGATCTTGTTCATCTCCCCTTTCAATTCATCCACTCCAGATCTTTGGTGTTTTATGATAGGAGATGGGCTTGAACTACTGTGTTCTTCCCTACTAGAATGCTTTGGGGAGTGATGATGATGTCTGCTAACACTCCTTGATCTTGTTTTCCTTTCAGGGGTCCTGCGACTCCCTGTTTTTCTTGTGTCAGTCTCCTTCTCCAATTTCCTCTCTATTCTTTCCAGGCTCTTCAAAATATTTAAGTTGAATTCACCCTACCAATATGTGACCCTCATGAAATTTCGGCTATCAGTTCAGCGAGCCTGGGCATCTCTCTACAATCCTTAAATGATTTTCATTATATGCCCTTCTTTATCCAATTCTCTTTTGTGCCCATTGGGGTTCGATCTTTCGACTCCTAGGTTGACATCACTTCCTTCTCTTTTGTTCTCTGAATTGGAGGCAATCCACACCTCTTCCATCTCTATACTCGACATTGATTCTTGGTTTTCCTGACACTCATTGAACTCTACACACACAAAGTGAAGTCAACCGAAGTTTGTCAGGCCTTAATCCCTTAATAAAACTACAACATTCATTAATCAATGTGAATAATAAAAACATTTCAATTCCACTAATTTTTCTGAGCTCTGTTTGGCTCTTGTAAATTTAGGGACATCGGGACTTTGGGGTTTCGGTCCACGAGGCTCTCATACTCACTTTCGGGACTTATAGTTTCGGGGTCTCGGTCCATGAGGATCCAAAACTTAAATCCTCGACGGTTCTTTTGTTTTCAAAAATTCTTAGACTTTGGGACTTTGGGTTTTAGGTCTTCGGTACCCATAAGTTCACGATGTAGTGACTCCCAACCTATCGTCACTCCAATCCATGAATTCTAAAAATTCTATTTCCTTTCCCTCCGGGCCCACAACATAGCTTTCTCCCACCAAGGTAGTGATTTCGGGACTTCGACACTTCAGTTTTTGGGTCTTCGGTACCCGGGATTTCATGATACAGTGACTCCCAACCTCTTTTCATTCCAATCCTCGAATTCTGAAAATTCTATTTCCTTTCCCTCCGGGCCCACAACACAGTTGTTGCCCATCATAGTAGTGATTTCGGGATTTCGACACTTTGGTTTTCAGTTCTTTGATACCCGGGAGTTCTCACACTCACTTCCCTATCCAACTCCCAACTCCTGATATTCTGACCTCTCTTCCTCTGGGCCCACAACACGGCTATTACCGACCAAGGTAGTGACACATGGTTCCCTTAAGAAGGTCCACATCACTTCCGGTGATGTCATAGGGTCCCACCATTCTCACTTTTCTTTTCAACCCACTGGCACGTGGTACACACCCATGTGTCCACATCAATTCCAAGTGAAATCCATGGTTAGACCTTTATATATAGTGGAAGGTGAAAGGTGGAGGTAATCGTGAGGAGATGATAGGGGGACCCACACAAAGTCACCCATTCCGGACCCCCCCCACCTTATTAAAGGTAGAAAGGAAGAGGGGGTTCGGAATCCAATATTGTCCATATATACGAGCACCCCAATATAAGCTGTTGAAACATGTGTGCT
>SNQJ01S0009082.1:327473-343256 GCA_010110895.2 Picea sitchensis
GGAATGGAACCCTAGCTGTAGATCTGGGCATGTAGATTATGGCCGCTCAGATTTTCCCGTCACTTAACAAAATGCACATTTTGTGACCCAACTTAGGGTAAGTGGGTTCTTACCCCACTCCTTTGCATTTTTCCACCCAAAGGGGCCTATCTCTTAGGAAAACACCCCCTTTACCAGAATTGGTGATAACACTGACGAATTCAAGATTTCGTGTATCGCGATTTCCACACTCCTGTGCAACTCCAAAGGGTTTTAAACCTTGTGCATGTTCTCCAGATTTGATGGTCGTGAGGGTTATCCTTTCCTTCTGAACATATCCTACGGCTCCAACACTTCTGGTGTGGAGTTCTCTCTCTATGGCCATATACCACTCCGACTGTAGTTTTATAATACCGCTACACCTCGTGATATTTGTAACATAACGAGGTGACTCCCTAACACTCAGGAATATTCTAAGGTCTGAAATTAGTCCTTCAGACACAATTTCTTCTCAAAACCTCGGTCCAAAGACCACTTATCTAGCCCATCTAGGCTCAACGTTGAAACCATGGCTCTGATACCATTCTGTAACGCTCCCCGACCGTCATCCATCCCACTGGCCGGGCAGACACTACTGTGCAGAACAACATTCTCATACTTATTTATATATAACATGAATTTAAATCAAATGAAACACATTTAACTCAAATTAAGCACAAGATTACTGCTAACATGTAGATTTAATGGGATTAATAGTAATTCATGATTACAACAGAATACATGATAAATATAAGCAAAATAGACAAGCAAAACATAACATTAAGCATAAGCTAATACTTATCTTTGAAACGTGCTAATTCCACCAACCACATACAGGCCTTACACGAACCTCCTAGCCTTAGACCACACTACTCATCAAGCTCAGCAGTGGGTCACCCCTGAGCTGGGACTAAGCTCCACCCAAGGCAAGGAATCCTAGGCTAGGATGAGGTTACAGGGAAAACTGCATAGAATAACTGGAAGGATTCTTCCGAGGATGACTTCTTACGCCCACTACTCATGGACTCTCATTCCCCACATGCCTATTTCTCCTAGGAGTATACACCTTCACAAGAATAGTCCATCGATGCTTCACCTCCCTTTCTGGGTCTCAACAACAGGCTGGATCAGGAAGTCTTAGAGCTCTGTAGCTTGTGCTAGACTCTCTTTGGGAGAAACCTCTTCCTAGAAAACTCTCTCACCTGGGAGAGTTGCTCACAAGCCTGACAACCTACCTCTTTCAACAACAATCACCTCCCTCGGATGGAGAGATATTACACACAGGCTCAACATGAAATTACACTAGCCAACAAGCCATGTGCAGTCCAGCACTGCATGGCCACAACAGCCAACTAGGAAAAACAGACATAGGCTTCCCAAACATGTGACAGACACATACTTCAACCCAACCATGCTCAACAATTATGGCATAGTCTCATAGTTATGGTTTCTAGATTGTGCAAGGTGTACAGAGATCCCACACACAAGCTTGAGTTCTTCAGATAGAGGATGTACTGGCTTCCCCAGAAATCAACACAGGCCTTTCAGTTTTCAGGGATGCACAAGGGAATTCTTGCAGAGGTCAGACGAGATTCATGTTTAGATGGTCGATGGTGGAATGGAGGAGGAACCCCCATCACGACTCAAATTAGTCATTTTAACTGCATGCACTTGGGTTGACACTTGTCACCCATGAAGTTGCATGCACTCCATCAACAAGCATTCCCTTTTGCACATGTTCCCCCTTCCAGGAAGTTAGGATAAAAACATATATTTCACATGACTTTTTGGAATAATATTAAAATATTATTCCCAAGGACTTAAGCCCCTAGGCTCAACACTTAGCCTCTCTTTCCCACCTTCCAACCCCCACTTCCTTACCCACTTTGTGGAATCTTAGCCCCCTATCACTCATTCATCGTGGTCGGTCTGCACGCGACAACGTTTATATTTTTGTTAATAATGTGTATAGAGACATGTACAAAATCAGTCTCTTGGCCTTCAACACTTACGCTCTCTGGCCTAATAATCACATAAGCCCACTAGCTTATATAAACTTGGCTCACGAGCCTATAAAACATAATTACAACTTTATAATGCAAGATTTATACTTCATAAACATGATTTACAACAGGGCTCGGCCTTGGGGACATTACACCTGGCCTCATCTCTATCCAAAAGGCTGATCAGTGCCTCAGACATTCGCTGAAAAGTCCTCATCATACCAACCACACCACCCACTGATATCTGCTCCTACCCGATAACCTGTTTGTTTCCCTGAGGGTTAGACCTCTCAGGCGTGGGTGCTACTGGAGGTGTCGTGCCTCCTCCCCTAGAACCCCATCATCTTCCTCTACGACATCCTCTAACCATTATTACCTGCACGAATACAATACAACTTAATTAGCAACATCATATCAAATCATATCAATGAAAGTGGTAGTGATCCCAGGTCACGGGTTGAACCCTGCTATGATACCATATGAAATAACCCCAGTGTTAAGGCCACGGGGGAAGCCAATTTTTTTTTTGTTTTTAAGAATTAAGGGTAAAGAAGGCAACGATGAAAAAAGTTTGACCACACCACAGATGACGAACATAAGCATGCAACCACAAAAACGTGAAACTACGACACCACGCACAAACACAAGGGAAACCGGGCAAAACAGGCACAGAATAACCAGGAGTAATGACTAACTGCCCGACACAACAAGACATGCCTAGAAGCTAAGGGGCAACTTCCCCCTTCCCGACATAACGACATTGATGAACAAGACTAGATTTTCGAGGTGCTTGAACCAACGCATGCACCCAAGTCAACATACAATGCTCGACCATTCTCACAAGGTAGGCACCAACTCTGACCAAGATATCATTCACCGCTAACTCATAAGGCTCACCATGATCCCCTCATCAGGGACCATGCTGTACCTAGATGAGAGGTGCATCAACCACCCTGGCACAAAACAAAAAATGACAAAGAATCAGGAAAACTCTGACGTGATAGGAATCGAATAATCACTGGGAGACTATTCCTACCCACACACGAAAGGTCGATGAGACACAAAAGAATGAAGAAAAGGGGTGACACCAACCCACATGACATCGTCCCATGATCCCACCAATCACCTAGGCTAACCGGTCCATGATTACATTCTAATTTAATATTAAAAATCATGTCAAGTGAGCAACCTAAATCATAGTTGGGTCATCAACGTACCATCAAATTAATCTTAAGTGCAATCATAGTTGGAAAGACATATAAGACATTAACAATTATTACTATATAGCATTTAATCAGCATAACTAGTCATACCACTAAATGATTAGAGGCTAGACATTAAAACGTAAAGGAATAAGACAATATTTTGATTAAACATATATATCATTTAATCACTATAAATGACCATTCCACTAAATGATCACTACTTGAAATGAAAGATCAGATGCTAGGATTTAAAACTCAATAGAATAACACAGTGATTTAATTGAAGGATATGTAAAACTCAATCACTACCATGATTACGGTATTGGCTTGAAATTATAACACTTAATCCAATATATAACATATAAAATACAATCAAATATGATCAAATCATTTAATCAAAATACAATCAATACATAATCATTTAATCAGATGTAATACACAAACACGTTGCATTAGAGCAGGTTGCTATGAATTTTAAGGATATAAAATTGCCTATCATCAAATGCAATTAGTGACTACCATTCATTAATATTGCAGACACCATAAATACCCTTATTCCCACTTAATCAGGAATCCACAACACAGGCAGAATAAAATATTTAGATTTCACTCCAAGAGCATTTAGCTGGAAGTGAATTCGACGCATTTAAAAGCATAGAAAAAAAAAAACAAAACAACAATCATCTAAAAAGGCAATTCTTAAAAGGCAACTTGTGGTCATTAACATTAAAACACATTCAACTTTAATGGCATTTCCAGGTAATGAAATATGTGCAATAGTGAAGAATTAAATTCTGTGTACAATGAAACTCAGTGTAATAAGTAATCAGTATGTAAAAAGGTTGGGGCGACCTCTCAACATAGTTGACTTAAAGGAAACTCATGGTCATTTAACAGGAAGACGTAGAGAGAAGTCCACCTGAAAATTTGTGGTAAACAACAGTGATACAGTCCCATTTAATTGTTTAAACTTTCGTGGTAAACTACGACAAACAGTCACATTTATTTGGTAAAAAAATTGTGGGCAATCAATAGGAAGACACAGAGAGCAGTCCACCAACAAATTCATGGTAAACAATAATGATACAATCCCATTTAATTGGTAAGAAGAAAAATATTGTGATAAACTACAGGAAACAATCAATTTTTAATTATCTAAAACCGTGGTCATTCCAGCAAGTAAATGTATGATTTAGATGAATAAATTCATGGGTGAATTCTATAGCCACTCAGTCAATGTTTTCAAGAAAAAGAAATCAAGGGCATTGACATCCACTCAACAAACAGTTGGGAGTAAAATCGTGGGCATTAACAACCACTCGGCAAACAGTTGGGAGAAAAATCATGGGCGTTCAAGTCCGGTAATAAAACCTACGTAATAAAATTGTGATGATATAACCGTGGTAACCATGCAGAAGTAAAAATCTGTGACCATCAATCATGAAAAAACTGAGTATTAAAATCGTGGAAATTAAATTCATGGTAACAACAAGAAGCATAGACAGTGATAAACGTTTTGAAACGCCTGGGATACCCAACAACATACACAGAGATAAAAATAGTCCCCTTTCATTGAAGGCATAAAAAAAATCACCGCCTAGAAAAAACACAGACAGGGATAATTTTTTTTTTCATGAATTAAAAGCATGGAGAAAATAAATCACAAGCCAAGAAAGGATTGCATATAGGAATGACAGAAACCTTTTTTTTTTTTCATTTCCAAGATACAAATTTAAAAAACAAAGAGATTAAAAAATGGATCCATCAAGATTTAAAAACGGGGTAAAATGAGATAACAAAAAGCATGGAGAAAATAAATCACAGGCCACGCAAGGATTGTAGACAGGAATGACAGAAACCTTTTTTTTTTTTTTCATTTCGAAGATACAAATTTAAAAAATAAGAGATTAAAAAATGGATCCATCAAGATTTGAAAATGGGGTAAAACGAGATAACAATGAGATATGAACATGTCGAGCCTAAAGAACAACTTCGCCAACAATCAAATTTGCAGGGTTGAATAAAAGCTTCAGGGCGCAAGGTGAACCTTCAGCCAAGGACAAACATCAGAGGTAGACATGATGCAGGAGCATCGTAGAAAGATAAAGAGATAGCTGGATGCATAGATGTAACTTGATCACGTTTTATGAAAATGTATTTAATTTTGAAATCTAAAGCATTAATGTAATAGATAGGAAGAAAGTGCAGTTGCATTTATATCTGTAGATCTAAACTGATTTTGGAGTGTATGTTCTTATCCGTCAGATGTAATAGACATTTATGTTTGTTTAATGCAAGTAGGTAGATATGAATGTTAGATTAGATAGTTTAGAAGCATAGGAGGGAAAACAAATGATAGACACCCTCAACCCTTGTACCATATTATTATTATTCAGAATTCATAAGCTATAGAGCTGCAGAAGAGAATAGAGGAGAATAGAGAATTTTATGCATTTTAGTTGTTGATATTTAGCATGTATAGGAGAATGGGAATTAATAGAAGAAGGCTTCGATTCCAAATCTATGTGTCTATTATGGTTGTTGGAACCACCTATTAAATGGTATGTTGCGGGCTTGTTTGTATTCTCTGTATGCATTTATTCCAATGCTATGTATGTTTGTAGGTTTTGGAACTCTATGTTGAATGTTTGAATTCTGGGTAAGGGAAGAATGAGTTTCAATTGTTTCTCTTTCTAAGAAATCCTGCAAAGAGTGCAGTGGAGGGTCCGCAAGGAGTGCATTGACCAAACTCTGAGTTTTATCTCAGAACTCTTAGAAGAGATTTAGATTGTGGTTTTACAGACACAAGAGTCGTGCAAGGTGTGCACAGATCGAGTGAAGTCTTGGGTTTTACAAATCCAAGAGGAAGATTGAGAGAACATTGTTGCAAAGAGTGCACAGGGTCGAAGACTCAAATAACCAGAGGTTGTTTGGAAGTTTTCCGCAAGGAGTGCATGTAGGAATCCTTTTGGAAGCTTGAGTTTACAAGCGAAAGCTTGGGAGGGATTTAACCTTTGAAGTGATCAAAGGGAGACTAAGGTCAAAATCATCTCATAGAAGTCAAGTTCAGGAAGGAAAACACTGATTCCTTTGGACATAAGTCATCTAGAAGTGAATCGGGCGGTCAGAATTCTCCGTGGAGAACTCGCGAAATCGTGAGGACCATAGGATTCAGAGAATATGTAAGGTGGTTAGAAGTGAAATGAACCCACCACCCTAATGTCGAGAATCAACGTGAACCGTTGATCATGGTCGGTTTGAGCCATCAGTTCATTTTGTGATTTCAGGGTTTGCAAGTTTGGAGTGCAGGCCAAGACTTTGGTCACTCTAAATTCCTGAAGTGCAAGAGAAATTATCAAGTGTGGAATCGAATGACGGAAACACTTCGTGGAGAGGCATAAAAGACCCAAGAGCCATTGGATATTGCAAAGAAGTGAGGGGGTTAAGGTGAGTGCCTTTTCAATCACCCATAATCTCAGGAGAGATAGTGGTCGTTGGATACAATCCAACAAGAGTCGTTGGATCTCATGCAAATTCACATTTCGGGAATTCAAGGATTGGAGCGACAATTGATTTTGGGGACGAGAGTCGTGAACTCCCAGTTCGCAAAACCTCGAAAAGATCTAGACCATCATATTAGGGGAGGCTCACAGCCGTCGATCTCGTCAAAGGAGAAATTTTGGATTTGGGTAATCATAGAGGGAGAGGAACGACCATTAATTGTTCTCTCAAGTTGTGAAATCTGAAGTCCTTCGCAGGTTTAAACAAAGGGTTTAGTTAACCCTTGACGTGGCTGAAGAGAAGATCCTGCATGGATATCAGTCTAAGGGCCGGAGGTCTACACCAAGACGGCTGACAAGTGTGTCCTTTTCTCATCATCCTTGCATAGAAAAGCAGGGCATTGAGATCCATAGGTATATTAACACCAAAGCGACAATCGTAGATAAGGCTCCTGGCCGACTTCTCAGGTGAGGACTGATGAGCTAGGGACAAAAAAAAAAACAACCACAAGGGTCACAATCAATACACCATAGGGCGATCAAGTCACGGAGGGAAATGAAGGCCATGGGAGTCAATCAATCATCGAGCTAGGATATAAAAATTCCAGTCATCAATCTAGACCATCAGTTTACTTACCCAAATAAACATGCAGATATAAATCCTAAATCCTACAACAATCTACCATACAAAAATGAATAAAGTGTATCRTTGCCTGATTTCCCCTCTAAGTTGACGTCCTGTGCACTCCATGCAACTCCCTCTTGTTGACTGGCGAGACTTCACCGGTACCTCTCAACCAATGCTAGGGGTACTCTTCTTCCCCCTTAGACCCCCGAGCCACAAAGGGGCCACACACTCTAACCAGAGAATCAGCTAGCTCCCAGCTCGCCTCGTGAGGCTGAGCTACAACTCCTCACCGAGATGGGTATCCCAACTCCCACAAGCTAAGTCAGTCATGTAGATAATTTTKCAGTGTAACGTTACACAAATAGGAAAAGATCCGTCATCCATCTCCTCCCTTCATTATATAGAGTTTTGTAGTCCCTTACTTTCCTAATATCTCATTTAATTAAAGTTTTTAAAAATTAATTCCTAAAAATTCCTCCCCATACAAGTGTCACCTATCCCCCTCATTCCTCCATAAATTAATTTCTTTAATTAATTAATTTCCCTTATTTCCCTCACCCGCCTAGAGTCACTCATAGAATCGCTCCTAGGTGTCCCCAAATTCTCTTACAGGTTTTAATGACTTTCCCCATTATTAATTTGCTAGTTCAGTTCAAATTAGAAAGTTCTTAAACGATAGATACCTTAATAAGTTTGACTTCTGCTTTTCCCCTTGTGTTTCCCTTTTATTTTTATGTTTTCCTCTTTTCCTAGTTTCCTAATTATTCTAGATTTCCCTCTTTCCCCTTTTCATTTAGAACTCAATTTGGTAGGTGTAGAAATTAAATTTTAATTATCATAATATAATATAATATTTATTNCCTTTTCCCTTTGTTTTTTTTAAAGGATAGAGAAAATCCTGCCACTAGTAAATTAGAACTAGACCTTAATTTTCATGGGCGACATTTTATTAGGGAATTTGTTTTAAAAATTTCTTATCACGTTATTAGTCCTAAGGCCATCTGGGTGGATTCATTTATTATTAATAACGCAACGTGCCCTTCAGGATGCACTAGGTGCTCCAAGGAAGCCACTCGCCTCATCTGTTTCCCTCGTGCGACATGCCCTTTAGGACGCACTACGTTCTCCAAGGATGCCACTCGCCTCTTTCCATTTTCTTGCACGTCGTGCCCTTCAGGATGCACCACGTGATCCAAGGGTACCACTCACCCCTTGACTGACTTGGTAGACATAAAAGACCCCTGGAGTCAATACTCTGCCAGGTGAACTTGTGAGAGACGAAGGGCCTCGAAGGAATAAGGCCCCCGCCTTATTGCGAGCCCTTTAGAATAATCGTGAGTGACTGTCGCAATTTTCCCTCATGGCATCGTGGGTCCTCTGGAACTAGGTAAACATTAACTTACAGTTCGAGCCATGACGAGAGTGCTAGTTGGTTGTGGTAGTGTTGTTGTCCATACCTCTCCCTCAACTTCTCTGGTAGTTGTGCATGACCCCTTTACTCCACATGTGAGTCTGGTCGACAATCTATCGTCAGCCTGCATCATAAATGAATCATGTTAGAATATATCCATATCATATCATCTAATCAGATACACTAATATCACCTATAAAACAATCAAACCCCAATGGTACATTCCCCGACTTGATCTGGAGTCCAAGGGGTTCCATCTATGCCTCTGCATCCTCAAGGTCCAAGATTATGCACACTCAGTAAAACCAAGTCAATAGAACCTGTCTATGTCAATGTAGTAAAACAACAAGTCATCAACCCATAACGCCTCATAATCAAAATCAATGTTTTAATAACATAAAATCTGGATCACTTGCGAGCAAGTGTCCTCAAAGAATAATTTCACTCAGTGCGCAAGAGCGGGATGTTATAGACATGATGAGAAAGATTGTCATGAATTCGACTTGATGAGAGAATGCACTTCGGATGTGTACAGAATCCATGAGGAAAATTTTGCAAAAGAACAAGGAATTCCACAAAATAACACTCAAGGAGGATTTAACTAGGGTGGATGTGGAGGTTTCGATAGAGGTCGAGGACCAATAATTTGTTACAATTGCAATCATTCGGGACATTTAGCAAGGGATTTCCAAAATACTTGCACAACATGTACATATTGAAGGGCCTTGAATAATGTGATAGAAGACTATCCTCAACTGATAGAAAAGTGGAAAGCGAGAGGGAATTAAAACCAACATCAGACACAACATCAAAATCAAAACCAAAACCTGCAAATGATAGTCGCTAAATAACACAATGATCAACCAAGAATAGCATTTTTTTAAATGTGGTGGGATGAAAACCATACTAAATGAGAAATATAAAGGAAAGGGAGTGGAACAATGGATAAGGAAAGTAATTGAACCCATGCCAACATTCAATTCATGGAAAGAAAGGGAAACTTATCAATAAGCGAGGAAAGAGATATCAGGACTAGCCTAGATAAATTCTACGATAAAGACACCACCAGTATACGACATGAGGTTGGATTACGATCACACTATTCCAAACAAGCCAATCGAGAAGGTAAACATCTTGACAGACTTCCTAAAACCTTGTTTAGAATTGATGCAGGATGAGACAATAATGAATACACTACGCAATATCATCGATCATTGTACGCAAGACAAAGAAGTATCTATGACACATAAAGTTCTGAACCAAGACTTGGACAAGAGGAGGAGAAATACTGAATTTAGATTAAGTGCGCATATAGGAGAATACGACAAGGATAATTTCATATGGGACTTATTATTAGACATCAATTTTCTTCCAAGACAGATGTGGGAGATGATCGGGAAACCAAAGCTAGTTTGGTTGATTTTCCAGTTGAGATTGGCTAACCAACATAAATAATACCAATTGTAAGATTGGTAGAATTACCTATGAACATAGATGGAGTGTGTAGTGTAGATAATTTTGAAGTCATCGAGATTGTGGCTAATAGTGATTTGTACCTTACTTTTCTTGGCCTAGACTGGGCCTTCGACTATCAGGAAATTATCAATATGAAGAAAAGAGAGATGATTTTTGAAGGATGAGGCTTAAAGGTCGCTACGCCATTAGAACCTATGGAGGAAAGAAGATATGTGGAGCTTGCAAGAAAGGAAATTGATAATTTATATAATATGAAAATGTGCATGGATGACTATGTCAATCCCACAATAGATGGTGCACTTAGTTTGATATGAAATTTAAGATCTTTTAACCATTATTTGCATGCGAATTTTTAACTGTTTATCATCTTTGTGAATGCAAAATTAAATAACATTCATCAAGCACATGAGCACATAAACATGTAAGAAAACCATCTATGAACAAGAATTGGTAATGGAGTTCACCAGACTTCCTAGCTACCTCTCCGGGCCACTTTCCAAATGGGAAGGTCGATAGATTAAGTATTCAAATGCTTACAAAGTGACTTTTGATTTCTGTCTATCATATATAGTAACAGACTTCAACAACAGCTGCAAGATGAAATTCTGAGGCTTTTAAGTATGAACATGGATACATTTCTGTGTATCTGGAAGATTTTGTGAGACTTTTCTGTCTGGATGCCTGAATGCAAAAACTGAAGCTGGATCTAGAATCCTTGTGAAAAATTGAGACTTTTAAGTATAAACTCGCTATATTTCAAAAACTGGACTTCGAATGCCCTTCCTGGCACAATTCCCAAATCTACCCTGATTGTATAGTCCGTATGGCCTCGGGATGTGTGCAAATTCTGAACCATCTCAAACTATGTGCAAAAACCACCTTGGTCTGCATGCAAATTCACTTCGGTCACTATGCAACATCACCTCGATCTGCATGCCTATCTCTGCCTCAAAACTCCTTCTTCCTCCTCAGGATTCGTGCCCATGCTTCATGTAAATAATAAAAAACAATGTTTTTTGGGGAGCACGAGCTATGGGCCACGCACCCTCCGAAATCTCCCAAATCTTGGCAACTTTTAAGGATTTCGTGCCATTACTTGCCATGTCCCATGGCGGTGGCGCAATGATAGATTTAGTGGTTATGGGGGTGGAAGTCCCGGGGTTAAGTCCGCGGGCTTCTCCTCCATACACATATATTTGTTATAACATTTGATATATTGTATGGTTAAGCGCGATTTATGTTTTAATACATATCACATGATATATATGCGCGTGATTTGGGTTATATCATATTTTGACTTATGATATGGTTTAATATATGCGTGCGATTTATATCACATTTGAATGGTTTTAATATATGTTTCGGTGCACCATGTGATATGTTTTAAATATATGGTATGGTATTACATATGTTTTAAACATGTGTGTTATATGATTTTAATACCCATATTATATTATATGGTGCGTTATTAGTCCATGCCAAAGGCTTGGGACTATAGCAATGAGTTGCTCATTGATTCTTTATTAGTTTATAGTTGACTTTAGATTCTTGTTTTATATCAAATGTGTAACATAGGAAATCAATATATATATATTTTTTTTAATAATCAAATAATATATTTTTCTCAAATTTGATTGGTTGATATGTTTGATTTGTTATTGCAGGCTTCACGTCTTTCAATGTAAACACAATTAATAAATTTAACAATTAATAGGCTGGACTGCTAGATACGCATAAACAACCTCTAATTTATACAATATTAACCTTTGTAATATCATCACGATCATCTGTTCTGCTGCGTGCAAATGTCTGTATCTTATCTATGTAAAAATCTTATCAAAATGACATTAAATTTGGTGGAGTACAGTCTTAGCTTTATGCTAGTCAGTCCGTATATCTGTAGATCATTCATTTTCAAAGATTTCGTCGGGGAAGGCAGTACAAGTTAAGAATATATTTGTATATCAGTCAGTTCGTACAAATTAAGAAGATATTTCACCCGGTTGGGGTGGCACTGGCAAGTTGGCAACTCCTCTCGGATTGTGTTGGCAGTGACAGGTCATACTCACGATAAGGATGCCGACGTCAACCTTGGGATGTCTTGTCAGCACTGTTATCTGTCAATTATTATCCTCCTGGACATTGCTATATCATGATTAAAAGCACTCCACATTTAGAATACATTCTTCAAATTGCTAATTATGTATAACGTTGATCTTTTTGCCCATGTGTAAAAGTGAGCTATAAATATAGATTTATCCACAAGTATTTTCGATAAATTTTAATTTTTCCGAGATATTTGCAATTGATAGGGTGGATTCTTTTGAAGTTGTTTTGTTGGGAGGAGCATAAATTGATCAGTGTGCGTGTGTATCATCAACCTCGTCAAAGTTAGTGTAAGTGCAATCGTTTGATTTGAATAAAATAAAAATAATGATTTGATCCCTTCTTAAGCACACTGTCATATAACTTGTTTATAGAGGTTTCAATATCATGGTAAAATATTTTATTTTATTTATATATTAATTAATTGATATAATAATGTTTTTATTCTAATTAATAAAAAGTACAAGTTTTATTTATATATAAATTAATAATAAATATATAAAATTAATTAATATAATAATGTTTATATTTTAATTAATAAAAAGTATTAAATTAATTCATATACTTAAAACCTGAAAGTTTAAAAAAGTTTGTAAAATAAAAATAATTAATTATCAATTTTATTTTTTTTGTAAAAAACATTGCAAATTATAGGTATAGGAGTTACAATAAAGTAAGAATGTGGCTAGTAATTATTCATCTCCAAATCTAAATTTATTTGGCAGGGACTAAGCTGCCATGCAACAATTGTTATATTATATGGTGCGTTTCTGCTATGGTTTGACATTTGGTTTTAATATTATATTTTGGGTTTTTTATGGTTTTATTTTTTTGGATATCCATTTAAATACCAAGGGGATGCCTAGTGTCGGCAAGGTCAAGGGCTATGCCCTTGAACACCCCCTTTTTTTTTCCAAACCATTTCTAACCATATTTTTGACCATTTTAACTCATTTATAATCATTTTTTATGAAACTTCCCTTGCTCATATCTTTGTCACCTGGAGGCTGCTTTTCCTTAAACGAATGTCACTAGAAAGCCGCTGACGAGCTCTTCCACTTTGTAAGATTTACTTTTCCATTTGAATACTTTAACTCTATCGAATTTTGAGATTATCCACATGGATCATAGTTGGAGAAACATAATCTCTTACGCATCATATTCAGAGGAACRAATTGAACACTGGAAGCACCTATTGCATGAAGTGTCAACCGGAAGGTGCACACACATTAATTTCTCTTTGYGTTGGATCAGAACAGAGGTATGTGATACCCCAAAGTTTGAAGAATCAACATAAGTAAGTTATTTTGTCAATGAATTCGAGTTGCAGATACCTAAACAAAAAATGTTATTAGCATTAGATGTTGTACTGAGAGAAACTCCAATGAGATATTGGTGGGAAACCCACAAGGAAGGGATAGAGGACTGTAAACATTATAAAAGGATAATGCAAATTAGGTTTGGAACAGAGAACATTATGCCAAAGTATACATCAATGAACGATCAAAAGGATCATGTGGAACGATGTATTACAACTTAGAAGTAAGTGATGAAGCAAGAATGGATTCACAATTTCATACATACACTGGAGACTGTTCCCAAGAACTGGTACTTAGAGCTCAAGGTGCACAGAGGAATGACGAACTAGGAGGAGGTCATCCAGAATTTAAAGGTAACATTTAATTTTGAAGCTCAATCGCCTTTGGTTGATGCAGTCTTACAGGTCATTAGAAAAAAAAAATTATGGAAGAAGGACAATTAGAAATAGTACCTACATGTAGTACGCATAGAGAGTTTGTGACAACTCACGAATTTTTAGAATTCTATAACTTTAATGAGGATGAAAAAAAAGAAGAAGACCCAAGAAGCATACATGTATCGGAAATTGAAGGGGAACATGATGTAGTGGTTCCATCTCTTGAGTCTGATGCATTCACAAATCCCTTAAGAGTGTGCAAAGTGAACATTGGCACGGAGGAGAAGCCAAAGTTTGCAAACATTGGGGATTATTGGAATGATGAGACCATGGAAAATATTGCATATCTATTGCGCGAGTACCAAGATATTTTTCCAACCACCTTTTCATATATGAAAGGGATAGCTAGAGAACTAGGCAAGATGAAGATCCCACTGAAACAAAATGTTAGACTAGTATGACAGAGACCCTAAATATTGAATCCAAAATACAAGAAAAAAGTAAAAGCATAACTTGACATGATGATAGAAGCTGATATAATTGATCTTGTAGCAGAATTTGAATCGATAAGTCCAATGGGGGTTCAAGATAATAAGTTCAGGGTATTATAGTTTTTGGAGACTTACGAAAGTTGAATGATTCCTGCTTACATGACCCATTCTCGACCCATTTTGCAGATGAAGTATTGGAAAACGTGGGAGGATAGGAAGCCTACTTGTTAACCAATGGATTTCTAGGATACCAACAGATAAATATTGCACCAGAAGACAAAGATAATATGACATTTGCGATGGAATGGGTAAGCTACCAGTACATAGTGATGCCATTTGGCTTAAAGAATGCACCTATTGTGTTTTCTAGAGTGGTTCTCACAACCTTTAAGGATTTTATTCATCAATTTCTTGAAGTGTACCTATATGACTGGACTATCTCTAGATTGTTTAAATATCACATATAAACTCTAAGGTTGATTCTTGACCAATGTATACAATATCCCATTTCATTAAATTGCAGAAATGTATTTTTTGTGCACCGTTTGGGATAATACTTGGACATGTGGTATGCAAGAAAGGTTTGTTAGTTTATCTAGACAATATATATGTAATTGTTATTTTACCACCACCTGAATCAATGCAACAATTGAGGAAAACATTGGGCCATACAGGTTTCAATGGAATGAAGACTATCAAAAGGGTATGGATGTATTAAAACAAAAGTTAGTAACTACACCCATTCAGGTATTTCCATATTCGGAGAAAGAGTTTCATGTCCATGTGGATGCATCATCGATAGCGCTCGATCTAGTGTTATCCCACCATGGGGAAGGCGAGTTAGATCATCCTATTGCTTTCGCTAGTAGGAAGTTGTCGATTGTTGAGAAAATTTATACAATGAAAGAATTCTATCAAATCTGTAAGGCCATGAGGCACACATATGTAGATTATCATTTATATGTATATATAACATCTCAAAAATAATAACAAAACCCCTCCCATTAAAAGTAGGTGAAGAAAATTGTGCTTCCTTTGTATGGAATACCCAAGGAAGCCCTTACTTTGTTGATTTTTATTTGCAATGGAAGGATCCATCTCGGACTGTGGACCTTGCAGATTACAGTTTCAGAGATGGAACAATTGCAAGCCGCGGGCTTTGCGCACTTCTCTAAAATTTTCCATTAGTTCATTAGAGAGAGGCTGCAACTTCCCCTTTCTTACGCTCTTTGGGTTTACCAAGGATAGC
>SNQJ01S0009082.1:357449-383452 GCA_010110895.2 Picea sitchensis
ATATTTTTGTAAAAATATTCAAATTTCTAAGTATTTTATATTGTTTTTATAAAATTTTGGCGATTTTTAAGGTAAAATATTTTTATTCTATAGAATTTGGGCGAATCATTTTTAAAACAACAAATCTCGTTTTTGGAAAAACCATGGAAAATTAGCCCATGAGCGAAATTTAGCCCCTAAAATCATCCCTAGTTGGACCCACTTGCAATTGATTCCAAATCTAATTTTCCTTATGAGTCTGATCTCTTTGGTTGTACATACTCCTACTTTGATATCATTGAGTATTTGGAATCTATCATTAAGTTGCAAATTATTTTTGTTTATGATTCAAATCCATCTTGAAAAATATCCTTGTATTTTCTTTCTAAACCTAATCCATTTAGTTAAGGATCCTTGGTTTCACCTTTTGAGTCCAAGATCTCTAGCTATATATCCTTGGGTTTTCCATATAAGTCTATTCCCTCTGGCTATAGATCCTAAAGGACTGGAGTTTTTGATTTTTTATCTCTCCATTTGTAGATCCTCATACCTTGGTGTTTTTGAGTCTAATATTCATATTTGTAGATTCTCAAACCCTTGTGATGTTGATTCTGGTCCTACAGACTCCAACATTCATTTCAACTTTTATTTTTCATTTGAGTATAATATTTATGTTTGTAGATCCTTATACTCTCGCATCAATGTTTCTTTTCCTATAGATTTCACTATCAAGATGGATATTTTTTAAGACATCAAGATTGAAAATATTCACATCCCTCTAACCTTCAATAGATATATTTTTTTTATATTTCCAACATATGATCTTATTATTATTTCTTATTAGGTGCAAGATTTTGATTGTGATTTCCAATTTCTTAGGGATCATGCTTTACACATTATTTGACCTAGTCTAATATATTCGATATATTGTCGGTAGTTTTAGGCCTCCCTCTATTGTGATGCATTTAAACTGTATGCCACCTGAATTCACCTTGGGATATACCTCATTGGACATTGGTGCCTCAACCTTTCATGTCTACATTTTGCATTGTCCTGATGAAACAACCTATTTAAAGGGTAACATGGAATGCCATAGTCAATGCCCTTTTGTCAATGTAGTTCAAATGTCAAGTTTTACTTGGAGGCATAGGAGGCTTGTTAGTATTATTGTGAATTTGTGAATAAGTTGCATGCCTCTCTTTCTCATCTATTTTTGGATATTCTCTAATGAGAACCTATATTTTTTGTTTTATTTTTAGTTCCATTTATTATTTAATCTCACACTATGCCTAATGCTCCATTGCATTTTTATATCGTATTCTTGACAACAGTTCATTTCATTTTCCATTAGCCTTTGCATAAGTCGATCTTGAATTTTGAACCCTATCCTTGGAGGACACCTCCTTATGAATGTCCACATATTCCCCAACACCTTTTTTCATTCTTTGTTTTTGCATGGGTATGTTCCATGGGCTTGGAACATAGTTGTACACCATCTGACACTCATCTCCTCCACTATATTATGCAATTATTTTATTCTTTTTTAGGATTTCCAATACGAAAAAGATTAAAAAATCACACACACACACACACATGCACAGACATTAAAGAGAAGGNGGGGGGGGGGGTAATTGAGGTCCATATGATTCATGTATCTGAATGGAAGCAACCAGTCTTGTCCTCCTTGAACACAACATCTATTTTAAGCCAACTCTTTACAATTGGGTTTTAGCAATTCCTAGGAGTTATACTATGAAATTTAGTATTACTCCTCTAATTGGTTACTCCAATCCTTGTGAAGAATGCCTACATTGGTGGTTTATATCAATGGTCACTTTTGGCATCAGTTGCTACCCAAGTCATTATTGTATCGTTCTAATGTTCAAGGGAAGTTGATAACTTGCAATGGACAAAATGTTATGATTGTCCATGTTTGCCTTTCTTGTGTCAAGCTATTTTGATTCTAACATCACATACACTACTCATATAGCATGCCCATGTGAAAGGAATCATCATTGCCTTTTCATTGGAGAGTCTTTTGCTATGGGATATAGAGTTAGAGTTGATAGCACCTTAATACTTACTTTCATCATTGGTAGGTTACCTTATGCTCAATAGAGGACTTTTATTATTGATATCTAACTTAGCATAATGTGGTAAGTGGGATGGTATTGTATGAATGTGTTATTTAAATAAAATTAAGTTATTTAAAATTATTCATAAAGATGTATATTTTTATTTTATGTTTTTACTTTTTTTTTTTAATATATTTGAATTTAAATAATATTTGTTAAAAAATCATATTCTTTAAGATTATTATTAAAGTTTAAAGTTATATTGTTTTATAATATTTAACTTTAATTTATATTTAAAAAATAATACTACTTATATTATAATTTAACTTTATATCAAAATCTTTTTTTTTTAAATAATATTCCTTATAATTTTTATTAAATTTATTTTAAATAAAATTATATATTTTAATAACATTTAATTTTATACCTAAAGAAATAATGCTTAAATTATAATTTAACAACAAAACACACACATATATACCACTTAAAATTACTAAGTATTAATTGAGATATCACAAAGTTGGTGGCATGCAATAGTAAAGATTTATTTTAAATTATATTTTATTTAACAAAAAATGAAGATATTTAAAAAATTTAAATCTTTAAATTTTTTTCATTGTTTGACAAAATCAAATTTCAAATAAATATATACCTACTTTTATGGAATTTCTAAGGAAACTTCCATCAAAATAAGTTGTGCAACATCTAAAGTACTTGTGGGATTGTCATTACCAACATTGATGGCATTCCCTCCCTTAACTAGTGCAACTATCATTGCCTCCACTTATTCCACTCCATCCTTTAGTTTTATAATCATATAAACTTATATTAATCATTTTTTTTGCATTTTCTTTGAAATAAGTGTCAATATAAGAAGGACATGGAAATTCTATAAGAGTCTTTTTCTAGAGCCTAGTCAATTAAGGAAAAATTTAATGACCCATACTTATCTAAAACTATAGAAACCTTAATCAATTTTACTAATTCTTAAAATACTAATTATAAAATCTTGGATGATATTATTTTTTAATAAAATATTAAAAAAAGTTGTATGAAAGCTAAAAAATTGTGAATGCATTTCATGAAAGTGTATAGATGAAAATGCATTATTATTCTCTATATTTCTTATTTTAAATTTAGTTGAATAAATTTCATATATTATAATAATATAAATTAATAAAAAATTTGGAAAATTAAATATTAATAAAATATAATAATTGTGGTTTTAGTAAAAAATTATATTATAACTTTGTCTTATAATCTTTGAATAATAAAAAATTTAAAAATAACATTATTATTACATCGTCAACATTATTATTATTGAATAATTATGTGATAATAATATTATTATAACATATGGAAAAGACATAATATTCCAATCACTATCATTTCAGTCATCGTATTTAAGTATTTTTGTTTCTAAACATGTTTAATCAACATATTATAGGTTGTTGGACAAAAAAAAAATCACCTTGAACAATAGTTAAACATCATATCACATTAATGGTTATAACGTTTTTCAATCACAATCCAAATTAAACACTTTCATAAAAGTAAATTTAAACATTATATGACAACTGTAAATTTAAATGAGTGATACATATCAAATTTCACTTAAAAACAAAGAAATTGTTGACAATGTTCATCAGTAACATACTCATATTACATTTTATAAATAAAAAAGAGCAACAACCATAACATTATGTGAAAAAAATAATATACATGAGCGATGTACATATGAATATATATGTCAAACATACATATCAATAAAATCTGCAATAAACATGTCACATATAGATCTCTAGTCAAATATGAAACAATCATTATAAATGCCAATCAATACAACTTTTAGATAGGTCCACCACTAGAGAAAATTGCTTCAGTGTCTTTGCTACTGGAGGTAGAGCCTTTATCAAGAACAACTATATGAAAAATAAATGTTGGAAAAATCACACTATCAAGTGTCTCTCTATCAATATCATAAATATGTGGCACAATAGTACCCGATGTGATCATAGGGTCCAAAGAATCAAAATATTTTGACACATGTGGAGGAATACGAGGAGGAAGTGTATCGGTGGATGATGACACATGTGGAATAGGATAAAAACAATGATCATTGGATGGTGACATAAGCATATGAGGGGTAGGATCAACAGAATATGATGACGCATGTGGAGGAGAAGCATGAGGAGGGGGATGAGGAGGATTGGATGTGGATACACGTTCATACACACATGGAGGGGAAACAAGAGGAGGAGGAGGAGGAGGAGGATCAGACATGGATGTAGGTTCATATAGATGTAGAGGGGAAGCAAGAAGACTAGTAGATGTTGCAGCTGAATTATGTGGAGGTGAATTACGAGGAGGAGGACCATGTGGTGGAGTAAAGGAAGTGGATGGCTCTACCGATGAGATAGATGTAGTCGGATCGTGAGAACCACCCCTCAAAATATTTATGAGGTTGAAAACACCAAAAATATGACACATCAAGATTGTCATCTGATGAGGAAAACACATCCATGTAGTAGAGATATCCTCTACCTATAGTATGTCTCTAAGGATTGTGGGTACCACTCCATGACTAGTCATGACACGACATGGCTCATCTTCCACCTCTAGTTAGACTCTCATATCTAATCTATGTGGCATGTAGGTTATGTATACTACTGGAGGCTAGTCTTTTACCTCCTCCATCACCTCATCCTCATGTTATGGAGTTGCATCCCTGACATATGTGCCAATAGATAATAGATAATAATAATAAGATAATTGAAACAAAATATTACAATAAATTACATTTGCATTAAATAAGACATAAAAATATGCAAATAGATTGATAAAAATATAAAAATAATATTTCCTCTCTCATATGTTGGATCCTCTGTTGTAAATCATATGTTTGGACATGCTCTCCAATCTATCCCTACATATGGGTACTCTACAATATTGATGTCATGATTGTCCCCGTGAGACAATAAATCAAATACCTCCTTTCCCGGTAGAGTAATGGGAAACTCTGCCTAGCCCCTCTTGGGCATAAACATCCCCCACATGTGTGTACATGCATCAAGCATAGGCCTAACAGGAAAGTGGGGTACCTCTCACCGAGTGGCATGAACCCTTTAACAAATAGTGTATACAAATAAGACGCAAATGGGAATAATCTTGTCCTAGAAAAAATAACGTGACAATAATCTAATGCAAGACAACTATCTCCAAAAAGAATTT
Organism: Picea sitchensis; assembly: GCA_010110895.2. NCBI lineage: Eukaryota > Viridiplantae > Streptophyta > Pinopsida > Pinales > Pinaceae > Picea > Picea sitchensis. Next base: position 362,735 of record SNQJ01S0009082.1, read on the forward strand.
TCCCACCTAATCAATCAGGTCTCTTGGAATAAACTATCTACACAATATAACATAGAGAAACTAATGCATTTCCCATTAAGCTATGGTGTTATAGTGAAGATATAATATGACATAGGAACCTAATGTCTTGTCTCTGAAATGAACCTATTGGAAATTGACCACCACAATCCTTTAACTCCAAAGCCAAAAGAATATGTAGACTAACATATGTATAAACATATCCCAACGAGGTCTCTCCTACAACACTGGGCTATAGCAGAGGGAAATGGGGAAAATACAACCCCCTCTTAGAAAACCCAATGATGAAATAGACATCCTTCTTTGTGGGATGATACCACAGATGGGGATCGGCCTTGAACCCTTATCTTGCATGATCCAAACAACGGATCAACTACTATAACAATGACGAGTCCCCCCTAATGGATGTACCCTCATGATAAAAATTTATATGGCCAATATCCATAACATGGTCTTGTTTTTTCTATGAAAGGGAGCAAGGGAACAACTCCCTATACCTCTCTTTGGCCTCCCACTCACACACAAATGTGTGCATATGGACCTACCACTACTCCGGCTCCTCATATTGTCATTGTCATCTTTGATTCACTTACAAATGTTTCTAGGAACATATACATAGATAAAATAAATTGAAATTATGAATTAAATACATATAAATGACGTATATTTAAAAAAAAAAAAATTATTTTGCAAAACAATATTTAAAAGAAATCGAGGTGCCGCTAATGGAAAAAATGTCCCAAGGTCAGTATGGTATATCAAAAAAAAATTAATTCTAAGTTGTGTGTCACATAGGATTATCCACAATCACTTAGTGCTTTTAACCTCTTTCGTTCAATGCTTTTAACAACACCAGTTCATTTTGTTAACAAAGACGCACCACAACACTTAGATTTATAACGCGCAAATCCATGATGCCCTTTGTTAATCCAAAATAACAAGTACACCATGTCTACCAAAGCATCAAAATGTTGTCTATCAATGCTTTGTATTAATAACACATCGCTAATGGGCCTTACATAAGACAATATGCAATGTTTATTTTTAAAAACATGACGATGTGCATACGTTTAACATTTATGTACTAGTACACAATGTTTATTTTACACACTACCACAAATTGAAATCATGAACCTACTAAGTCACATTGATCTAATTGGTTATTCTTAATTCACCTCAGTGTCATTGTCTTTATGACATCAGTGTGTTTGTTGGACTAATGGGCACCGCTAAGCTAAAATACATAATCACAGTTGAAGCATTTTGATGTGTTACTATCAACACATTAGTACCATCAGGATAGTGGAGAACCAACATTTTTTACCACGATACGTTGTAAAGGATAGAGAACTAGGAACAAGGAATCCAATGAAAATCCACGCTATCAAAATTCAAGCAATATATGTCCTAGTGTGTTTCTATATACAATATTGTTGTGTTGGATTAGAATGGTTGCATTGCTACATTAAATTTTATAAATCATTATGTTATCGGTGTTTCTAGTTAAGTGACATGTAAATGTGCATAATCCTTAAAGACACTGATGCGATTTATTTGGTTCATGCAATTTGTATTGTAAAGTATGGTGGTGTGTTTGAACATTGACGCGTCGGTGTGTTATGTTTTAGGAATGCCTCGGCTTGGGCGGTTAAACTTGTTTCACCACTACATTAAATTATATATATATATAATTGAGATAACGGTGTGGTAAATGAAGTGAAATGTATCAGTACAGGTAGAATCCCATTATTCATCAATTTCAGGGCATTTTGAAGGAGGCATTGCTTCGTTTTCTAATAATTTATCATGTTGCACTTGATTGAGCGACACCAGTGCATACCTATATGAGATGCACCGACAAAAATGATCAATATGAATTTAAAAAATTATGCACCACTCCAGGTGAGTCGAACCATTCAGGCACACCGCATGAAATTACAAAAAAAATGAAAAAAATTCCAAATTTCAATCTAAATTATATTTTTGATTTGATCAAAATGAAAATACGGAGGTAATACATAATTTACCTAGTATATTTTTTTCAAAGGAGGCATGGTTGCATCATTAAAAGAAAATGAAAATTCTTGGTACTTTCCAAAATTTGGAATTGTGTGGAATCCACCAATGGATTTATCCAAGTCACTGTAGAGAATTGCAAACATGGAATCTTAGTAAGAAAGATGAGAAATAGTGCTTGATTGAGAGTTTGGATGCACATGATGCATTTTAACAATGAAAATAGGTTTGGTATTTTTATTTTATTTAATCTAACACAATGTGCCTAATGAAAGTTAGGTGAACAAGTGAGTAATGTTCAATGGCACCAGTGCTATTTATTCGATGCGTGTATTTTTATTATAAAGCATGGTAGTGTGTTTGAACATTGCCACACCAGTGTGTTATATTTAGTGTATGCCCTAGTGCATTTTTTAAACTAGGTGAACATATACGTGAAATTTAATATATCATTGAGATAGCGGTGTAGTTAATGAAGTGAAATGTCTTGGTGCATGTAGATTCAAGACGTTTTGAAGGACGCATCGCTTTGTTTTTAATAATTTCTCTTGGTGTTATTTATTAAATGGAACCGGTGTGTACATAAATATGATACACACTAGTGGTTGTGCCCATTATGAATTTAACACAGTACACACCATGTTGGGGAGAGAAAAAGCATTCAGGTGCACTGCATGAAGTTGAAAAAAAATGTAAAAAAAAATCAGATTTAAATCTAATTTCTAACTTTAATTGGATTAAAATGAAAATAGGAAGGTAATAAATAATTTTCTTGGCCTTTAATATCTCAAGGAGGAATGATTTCACCATTGAGAGGAAATGAAAATGTGGTAATTTCAAAAATTTGGAAATGTGTGGAATCTACCAATGGAGTTATTCAAGTTGGTGTAGAGCACCTGAAACAAGGTGTATTTGGAAGAAATGTGAGCATCGATGTTTTTCTAAGTGTTTGGAAGCGTGATATGCATTGTAACAATGAAAATTGGTTTGGTAATTTTTTTTATTTACCCTACCGTAGTGCACCTAACAATATGTAAGTGCATCGATGCATAATGTTCAATGGCATCGATCTGATTTATTTGTTGCATGTAATTTTATTATAAAGTATGGTGGTGTTATTGGAACATTGACGCAATGGTTCTTTATTTTTAATGAATGAAAGGGTGTGCATATACCTTAAAGGTGCACTACGAAAAAAAACTTTTCAAAAACCTCTGGTTGTTTTCGTCCACTAACAACCTCCACTATAAACAACTAAGGGATAAAGTTTTCAAGGAGGTTCCATAAAAAAACCTACAAGAAGGTTTGATGGAATATGGACTGTTAATATACTCTTTATAGGGGTAATATGGGTTATTCATGGCACTTTGGCAATTTTGACCCTCTGTGCTTCCCATTCCTATGAAACATTTTGAGTCGTCAATTCAGCAACATAGGTTATTTATTAGCTATTTATCTACCTCTTATTCAAAAAAAAATCTCTTCATTCATATCTCTTTGGAAATGGTTTTCCTTGGATTTTTCTTGTAAGGATTCCTTTAGTGGAATTTTAGGAAACAAAACTCAGTAGGTAAACACCTTTCCATGGATGGAGACTATGTAGAGTCATGGGAATGTCATGATACTTCCCTGAATGATAAAGTAATTAATTTCAAGGGAAAATTCAAAGGGAGAGGGGCCTAACTATAAGGATACCAGGAGCATTGAAAATTTCAAGTAGGGGGGATTTTAGGTAAGAACACATGCCAATATTGGTACAACGTCAAACTAGGAAAGTAACTATATGGATTTTGTTGGAGTTTCGTTAATGTATAGGGGAGGTCATGACTCCCTATATATGGTAGTGGAAAGGTTAAAAAATATGTGTGAGCTTATTTCATTTAATAAGACCATTATAGGCCATGAAGCATCTAATATTTTATTTAGCACTATTACAACATGACAATTCATTCTTCCACCACAAAACTCCCTTTCAGATATATTTTGATTATTTTTTATGCTCAAATTTTGATGTTGATTATGGATACTATAGGGAATACATGCATGAAATGCAATAAAAGGAAAATAAAGTTGACAAGTTAATAGATATGATCAATAAGGTTGATTTGAAAGTGAAAGAGCAACTTGAGAAGAGTCAATAAAGGTATGACCTTGGATATGACTACCATAGAACAAGTCACAAATTATATGTTGGGGGTAGCATGTTTCTTATATTAGTAAATAATCCATGCAAATGACATCCAATAAGTTGAACCCTCTGAGATATGGACATTTTGAGATCACTATGAAAGTTAGTGAAAATGATTTTAAACTAAAATTCTCTCCTTATATGACAATTATGTTTTTATTCATGGATAATTCAAGTATTATTGGACTCACTGTAGGGTTGTCTGTTTGGTTTTTGTCTACTCCAAATATATTTAATACTCTTGATCATTCCCAACAAATAAATTGATATCAAAAAAATTGAACCATGTTGGACCCTTTCCTTAATATGCAAGTGAAAATAATTCCTCCTCCTCCCACCTCATATTGTAAAAGTGTAGCTCCTAATAACCAAAAGTATAAAAGGAATATTAATAGGAAGAATATGGTATGGAAATGAAGGCAAGGGATCAAGATACCAACCAATCAGAATAATGTTGGGGGAATTGATACTACCAAAAACCATAGACAAATATAATTCAAGCCTAAATTTACTTGCAATATTTTCAAAGGAGATCATCTTACTCATATGTGCCTTGTGATTCCAGAGGTGAAAGGAGTATGGTCCTAACCTCAAGGATTATCTACTCCTAAACAACATACAGTTCTCTAGTAGCCTCTTTCTGAGGCACTGAAGGTTGTTGTAGTGGTTGATTCGATGAAATCTTCAACAAATCCCACTCTTCCCCTAAAGAGTGATGGGCCCACTAAACATGTGTTATTTACTGCTAATTCATAATTTTCTCGACATGGGGGCATATCATACACTTTAAGTACATACTCCCTCCAAGCTCTGTGATCATTAATTTTGATTGGAATAGTCTAGTTGATCCTCACCTTCTTTCCTTTGCAACCTTTCAAGTAAGGGTTGAAGTTAATTCATGAATTATTCATCAATATATTGTAGATAAAGGAGATTCCTCTGGTATTTAAACCTTGTCTAGTTAGAAAGGTTTGGGTTCTCCAAACCTTGTGTTAACTACCAACTGGTTGTTGGATTTTGATAGAATACCTAGTGATCCCTTAGGGATTCTGCTGGCGACGAAATTCACTCCTGGATTGCAGCAGGAGCAGAGCCCGACGCCCATTAGTTTATGTCACGATTCGTGTATGAAAGGGGTGGTCGAATGGAAGTAAACTCAGAAAATATTGTTTCAACTCCAAAACTAGGCCAGGAATGCATGGGCAAGTGAGGTCTTAGACATACTCCAGACAGTGAGTTGTAGTAAGGGTGAGTAGGGGGAAGACTTGTATCAGAGAGATGAAAAATGATGTTGTCAACATCAGGTTTCCAGCAGACTATAGGAGAATACATTTAAACACGAGATCTTCTTACATTCAAACACAGAAAACCAGAGAATACAATAGTGCCACAATAAATCCTTTATCATAACACAACTGCAATAATTCATGTGAATCAGTCAATCATGAACTCCATAGGTATGAGATGAAAACTAGTTGGAATAAGGAAACTATCTTTCATTAAACAAGAAATCTTACATACAGATGCATAACCAGAGAACTAGAGTGTCTGTTAAAACATTACAATTGGGAGCTTCGCTCTACCATCAATCGCTTGAAAAATATCAAAACTAAGTATATATACTTCCAAACATTTTCCCAATAGAGGCTTACTGGACTTTCGGGCCGAGGAGTCTTTTCAATCAAATCTGGCCTGCACTCCTCTGTCATACGCCACCTTAATTCTGCATGGCTCACGCCAGGGGGTAGCTGAGCCCTTAAATGATGAATTAGCTTACACAGGATTCCTTGGCGAGTTGAGGACTTTGGTGTGGCTTCCATGAAAAGAACCATTATAGAGGACCATCTCGGGTAGGCTTTCGGCCGGGACACCCATACTTTGCAATTAATGAGTGAGGCGAGGTTTCAACTGCCCTCTTTCTTCTTCATTCATTCCCAGTAGGTATCGGGATCTAGATTACATCGAACCAACATATGGATAACACAATGCCCCCTTATGAAACTCAACTCAGCGTGCCTCCCCTTTGTACAACCCCTTTTACTTTCTCAAGTGACCACGGGCCGTGACCTTATGCCTATTTTCCAGAGTGCTTTCGGCGTTTCGGGGTTCGAGGTTTCGGGAGGTGCAAAGACGAGTTGCACTTACCCCTTGAACTTCCAAATGCCAACGTGACACAGATGTGCACTGCACTCCCTTCAGATGAATGACCCAGAGAGTATTCACTATTATAAATGGGGGCTGCACCCATTTACAAGCTCGCTTGATGTGACCTGGTGCTGGGATCGTGGGCTTGGATCCAAAGGTGCTTTTGGCATTTCGTCGATCGACGATTTCAGCTGTAAAGAATGGGAGGCTCCTCGTCTCCCGAAACATTGATCCCCGATACGTCGACTGACTGCCACCTGTCTCAACTAGATCGGACGACCCAGATTTGTCTTGAACTATTGGTGCTATCCTTCGTGCTAAATCTCGAGCAACTTGGCAACCCCAAAATCCTGATGCACGTCGATCAGCTGTGTAGGTGAATCTCGGTTGCTGACATCAAAACTTCACCTTCTTGCTTGACTTGTGATCGGAAAAGAGATTCTCCCATGTTGCGCTGGGGCACTTCCCGTGTAACCTACAGACCTGAGTAGTTTTGATCCCAAGACAAATAATGTCTCTAACATTAGGCTCCATGGGGGATAGAGTCGTCCCTGTGATGCTCTAAGAACTCATTCTGTAGTTTCAGTGCCTTGATATTGGGCTATGGAGTCATTTACTAAGTAGAAAATATACAAACAAAAAATGAACAAAGAACTAAAGGACAATATCTACAAACAAAGGAGCCGTCTATGGCTCAAACAAAACATTTCTTCAAAAAATGCCCATTTACTAGGCTGTTGAAAACCTCTTCACAGTCCAGATCATGCAACTGGTACATGTTGTTTGAGAAGACCTCAGATATTTTGAAGGGGTCGATCCAAAGGGCGTCAAACTTGCTATGTTTTCCCTTATCCTGTCTGGGTGCATCCCACTTAAGTACCAAATCCCCGATCTCGAACTCCTTCTTCCTGACCTTCCTGTCAAAATCCTATTTGACCCTTTGCTGATGGCTATGAGTTGTGTCCCTCACCTATTCCTTGATCTATTGTACTTCTACTATCTGATAAATCCTTCTAATCATATGATCCATCTCTCCTTCATAATCTTGAAAGAACTTTGTCACAGGTAAGGCAAGCTGAGTGGGAAAAACCGCCTTTGCTCTGTAAACTAGCTGAAAAGGCGAGGTGCCCAGGGATTTCTTCGTTGTCACTCGATCAACCCATATAGAAAATTTAAACTTCGAATCTCAGGCCCTTTTGTTGTCCTCCAATATTCTTTTGATGATCCTTATCAGGCCCTTGTTGGAGGACTCTGCTAAATCATTGCCCTAGGGATAGTAGGGGTGGAGTGAATTAGAGAGATATGGAACTGCTCACAGAACTTAGTGAGAGGCTCAGGTTTGAAAGAAGCAGCATTATCAGTGACGATCCTGCTGGGAAAGCCAAATCGGGCTATGATATCCTCCAGGAAGCTGATAATTACTTTTTGGGATGTACTTCTGGTGGGGGTAGCTTCTATCCACTTGGTGAAATAATCTGTTGTAGTCAGGATCCATCTGTGTTGGCCACTTGAGGGCGAATGAATTTCCCCGATAAAGTATAGCCCCCACTATTGAAAAGGTGTTGAATCTATCATAGGCTTCAGTGGTAGTGGCCCAAGCTGTTGTTTCCCTGAGAACTTTTGGCATTTGATGCAGGCCCTGCTTATTCTGCTGACATCGATGAATAAAGTGGGCCAGTAATACCCAACCCTGAGGATTTTGTGAGTTTTGGTCTTCCAGAAATGATGCCCCTCACAAAGGCCTCTGTGGAAATCAAACATAACTTTTTGGGCTTCTGGTGGGTTCAGACATCTCAGCAGCACTCCTAGAGGGTCTCTCCAGTATAAAAATTGCCCAATGAGGCAATATCTGACTGCCTTGAGATTCAAATCTCTTGCCTTACTTTTACACATTCCATCCAGGGGCTTCACCTCCTGTAGAAAGTACAAAATGTCACTATACCAGGCACACTCTGCCAGCAATACGCCCTCCTGAGAGCATTGACTGGGAAACTCATCTTACTAAATTCCTGAGTAGGTATTGATGAAACTAATGCGCAAGGCTTCGTAATTGGATTCAACCAGTAGCTTGGCTAAACCTTGCCCCTTAACCAACTTGGTGGGCTTTATTTCCAAGTCAAATTCCAAGATCCTAGCAATCCATCTGCCTCTTCTCCCATCTATATCGGGCTACATAATGATGTCCTTCACGGAAGCCGAAGGAACATATGCGGTTAACTTTGAGTGAAAGACATAGACTCTGAAAGCTTTGAGAGCTTTCACTAAGGCATAGGCATGTTTCTCCATGATTTCATACCTGATCTCTGAATCTCTTAGTGCCCTGATGAAGAAGGCAATGGGTTGCTCCCATCCTTCCTCATTTTTCTGCAATAATACTACTGCTACCGTATCTAAAGAAGAAAAATAAAAAACTAGGAAAGGTTTGGAATAATCAGGACTAATCAGCACATGCGCCTCAGTTAATTCCCTCTTTATTTGGACAAAATATTCTCTGGGTTGAGCGGTCCATTTCACTTCGTTTCCCTTTCTGAGCATGGTCGTGATGTGTTTTACCAGTTCAGAAAAATTTGAGATGAATCTCCTCAGGAAATTAATCTTTCCTAAAAAGGCCTGGACCTCTTTTTTAGACCTGGGAAGTGACAGGGTTTGAATTGCCTCCACTCTGCTGGGATCAATCCTCACTCCTTCCATTGATACTATATGGCCTAACACCTTGCCCTCCATCATAGAAAATAAGGATTTCTTTGGATTTAGGGAGAGACCAAACCTCCGACACTTCAAGAAAACTTTTCTTAAGTGATGGTAGTTCTTTTTATCAGACCTGGAGAAGACAATGATGTTGTCTAGGTAGATCACTACAAACTGGTCTTTCTCTCCGATGAAGGCTATATCCATAGCTCGCTGAAATGTTGCTCCTGCATTCATAAGTCCAAAAGGCATTTTGGCGTACATGAATGTGCCCCAAGGAGTGGTGAAGGTTGTCTTTTCACTGTCCTCAGGCATGACTGATATCTAATTATATCCAGAAAACCCATCGATCATGGATATCCTGGATGCACCAGTTACCCTCTGCATTATGTGCTCCATCTTAGGTAGGGAGTAATTGTCTTTCTTTGAGCTCCTGTTCAGGTTCTTGAAATCGACACAAAGCCTGATTTCTCCACTTTTCTTCCTCACTAGAACCAAATTGGCCACCCATTCGAAATATCTCAAGGGGATGATAATCTGGGCTTCTAGCAACTTCTTCATTTCTTTCTCCATGACAGGCAGCAACATGGGATTTATCTGTCTTACCTTCTGCCTAAATGGCCTAGCTTCTTCCTTCAATGGGATCTTTTGTTCAATGATGGATGTTTCATATGTATTAAGGTCCTCGTATGACCATGAAAACACATCAACAAATTCTCTCAGCAACTCAGTATATTCAGCCCTCTGTTCTTTGGTCAAACTGCTTGATAATTTGAAAAACCTAGGCTCCTCCTGTGTGCCAATGTTGCATTCGGTTGTATCAGCATCTTCATTTGAAACCTTACACTTTACGGCCACATAATTCCCATCGAACAGTCTTTCTAAAGGGATTAGTCCCCTCAAAATTTGATAGATAGGCAGATGAATAATCTTGTGATTAGCAATTTTATTTAAAAACACCTCAGGGTGAGGGTCACCTTCTGGGTTGGGATCCTGATCAATATGAAACGCAGAAAATTCATCAACAGATTGGAGAAATTTTCTGATTTCTAGGTCATCTTCAAACACCTTCTTATGCTTGACGTTATCCGGTACAAAGGGCCTATATCTTATTTCAACATCATATTTGACCATAGGTGGCAGAGGAACTTTGAGCAAACTAGCTGAGGCAGCTAAAGAATTGGTTGAAGTATTCTCCCCCCTTGGAATGAAAGAAATGTTAAAGGCCAAGAATAAATAGTCAATAAGGTCCCATACCTCATTTCTATGATTCCTGAGCTGGGGATTATTAGCACGGTAATCATTTCTGACTTGCTGGATAATCAACTCAGCATCTCCAAATATTGCTATTTCTTTATTTCCCATTTCCTTTGCGGCCCTCATACCCAGAAAAAGAGCTTCATACTCCACCACATTGTTGGTGGTTTCAAATTATAGCTTGTATGACAGGGATATGGCCTCTTGACAAGGTGATATGAAAGCCACCCCAGCGCCAGTGCCTTCTCTAGAAGAAGCTCCGTCGAAAAACATCTTCCACACGAAGGGGGTTGGAGGGGGAATTGGATAATCAAGACTGGGCTACTTTCTGACTTGGAAAGGGTCTTCAGGAACATCAATGAGCTACAATAAGCTAGACCCCAAGTTGGTGTCAAGTGAAAATATGGGGTGATTGGTGGGATTTGCTTCATCACTAACAATGTAGGACAACTGAGTTTCTCTATATAACCTCCTTTGTTCCCCTCCGAAGACTGGAATGGTGGCATACGTGAGATCCATYTATAATGTTCCCCCAAGATTTTTAATCCAAGATCTAGACAACAACATGCCAAATTTGGGGGGAACGTCAGCTACCACAATATCCATGACCACTCTCTTCATGGGTAGCTGAAACAAAGAAACCACCAAGTCTTTTATGACTCCTAGACACTGCACTCTTCTTGAATCAAAAGAGTACAAATCATGATAAGTTTTTGTCACCTCCAGTCCCAATTCTTCCATTACTATTTTGGGCATAAGGTTATGGGAAGCCCCTGAATCCATGAGGCAGTTATGCATCACTTTGTCATGTATATTCAGGGATGTGTAGAAGGGGGGGGATGAATCATCTCTATCTTCTACCATGGGCCCTAGGACAAATGTTGTCTTTTCATCTTGAAGGTTCACTGAGTCAGAGGGAGGCTGGGGGGACTCAGATTGTAGCAACTTGGAGAGGGATCTTTTGAAATCTTCCTTTTAATGAGTTCATATAGGGGTACAGGAATTCTAATCTTCTGAATCTCATGCTCAAAATTGAAGGAGGGGATAGGCTTAGGAGCTTCCCTTACCTCAGTGACAGGCTCCTTGGCTACTGGTGAAGCACTCTGAGTTTTCCTTTCTTTACTAGTGGTTGTTGTGGATTTAGTAGGCCTATCTGCTATGAGGGGTTGGTCTTGGCTGTCAAAGTCTCCTTCTTTCTTTCTTGACATGAGATTTTATCTGTTAGAGGTGTGACCAGCCCTTTCTCCCTTCCCTAACTCATGGATTTGGATGTTCATTAGGGATTTTTCRTATGCAGACTGAGTCAAATGGGGAAAAGGAGAAGCTTCTTCAACACAATGAATTTCGTGGTCGAACTCGTCTATCTCCTCCCCTCTCTCATGAGTAACCAGGTTATTTTGGATAGGAGTTTGAATCCTTTGATCTTCTCTATCTTTTTCCCTTTATTCCCTTGGGAAGGCCTGTGGTCCATTGTTATCAGGTCTCCTGAAACCTCTACCTTCATCATTCTGGGGATTTCTGTACATGGGCTTCCCTTCTAACTCCCACCTTTCCATTCTAGCAGAAAGTGACTTTAGTATTCTAGCTGTCTCATCTGTCTCATCTGCCTCTGCCTGGATATGTTTCTACCAGCAGTGTTCCTAAGTTGGTCTACAACCAATATATTAGAATCTACCTCCACGGATGCATCTTGCATATGGGCCAGAGTAGTGTCTCTTATTTCCCTCAACAGGAGGAAGAAATCGAGATCAAAGGCGCTAGCATAAGTGATCTTTGCAGAAGCTTCGGAGGGTTTTATATCAGCAGGGATTTTGTTGTACATTTTATTAAATCTCTTGGAGAAGTCGGAGACAGACTCTCCTTCCTTTCTCTTCAAAGACCCAAACTCTGTCATGTAATACATGAAGTATTTTTTATCTCCCCACTGTCTCAAAAAGGAATTATCTAAAGCTTCTATCCCATCAATAGATCTAGGAGGCATGGCCTTGAACCATTTTCTAGCCTCACCTTGAAGGCTATGGACAAAAATCCTCATCCATACGTCTGCATGCATGATGACATTATCATCAGTGAAATGGTAAAAGGCTTCTAGGTGTTCTTCTGCAGTTATGTCCCCCTCACCTGTAAACTTGGGTAGTTTCTTGAGGTAACCATCTGATGGGAGGGCATTGAGAGGCTGCGGTAGCACAAGGGGGGCATACGTAGTAGCTATAATGGCCTCCATTCTGGTCATAGGGGTATTTGCTCTTGCCATAGGGATATTGTGTGGAGGAGAACTCAGAGGAGAAGGAGCTCAAAAAGGGGATACTGGGAATGATCTTCTAAGGGGAGTGGGAAACAATAGGGGATTTAGGGAAGAAGGCTAGCCAGCTTAAGTCGGCTGATGTTTCCCCTCGTGCAAAAGAGACAAAAGTAACAAGAGGAGGAGCGGTAAATCCAAGAGTGGGGAAATCTTCTATGGTCCTGGGTCTATGCCAAGGTGCTTCTTCAGGAGAAATGGGAGTGACAAGGACTTCTCCCTCTAATCCCAGACCAGGGGGGGAAACCTCAATAGGAACACTCCCAAAATTTAGGAAATGGGAAACTTCAGAAAGCAGTCTGCTAGGAAATTGAGGAGGAGAAAATGGAGTTCTTACAGAAGGAGATGGAGGATTACCTGGTTTAGCGGTGATAGATTCTCTTTCAGAGGCCTTTCCTTTTCTAAGGATAACCTCCCGATCAATCTCAGGTGTAGCTAGAGGCAGTTGTGGATGGGACCGCGTGTGTCTGCCTCTAAAATCCACAATTAACACGACAAATTTTCCACAGTGGAGCCGTCACAATGGAGTTTCCAGGTGCACTGTAGCAATATTCAAGGGCTCTGATGCCTGATGCACCTTCAGAATCAGAATCTCAATTTTGTTCAATTCCAGGGAAGATTTTCAACTTCTTCCCCGACAACGGTGCCAGAAATGTTGGAGACGGAAGTCACTCTTGGATTGCAGTGGGAGCAGAGCCTGACTCCCATCAGTTTATGTCACGATTTGTGTATGAAAGGGGTGATCGAATGGAAGTAAACTTGGACGATATTGTTTCAACTCCAAAACTAGGCCAGGCATGCATGGGAAAGTGAGGTCTTAGACTTACTCCAGACAGTGAGTTGTAGTAAGGGTGAGTAGGGGGAAGACTTGTATCAGAGAGGTGTAAAGGTCTATTGTCAACATCATGTTTCCAACAGACTGTAGGAGAATGCATTTAAACACGAGATCTTCTTAAATTCAAACGCAGAAAACCAGAGAATACAATAGTGCCATAATAAATCCTTTATCATAACACAACTGCAATAATTCATGTGAATTAGTCAATCATGAAATCCCTCAGTATGAGATGAAAACTAGATGGAATAAAAAAATTGTCTTTCATTAAACAAGAAATCTTACATACAGATGCATAACCAGAGAACTAGAGTGTCTGTTAAAACATTACAATCGAGATCTTTTCTCTACCATCGATCCCTTGAAAAATATCAAAACTAAGTATATATAATCCCAAACATTTTCCCAACATAGGCTTACTGGACTTTCGGGCTGAGGAGTCTTTTCATTCAAATATGGCCTGCACTCCTCTGTCATACGCCACCTTAGTTCTGCATGGCTCGCACCAGGGGGTAGTTGAGCCCTTAAATGTTGAATTAGCATGCGCAGGCTTCCCTGGCGAGTTGAGGACTTCAGCGTGGCTTCCATGAAAAGAACCAGTACAGAGGACCATCTCAGGCAAGCTTTCAGTCGGGACACCCATACTTTGCAATTAATGAGTGAGGTGATGTTTCAACCGCCCTCTTTCTTCTTCATTCATTCCCAGCAGGTATTGGGATCTAGATTACATCGAACCAACATCCGGAGAACACAATGCCCGCTTCTGAAACTCAACTCGGTGCTTTTGGCCTCCTCTTTGTACAACCCCTTTTACTTTCTCAAGTGACCACGAGCCGTGACCTTACGCCTATTTTCCAGAGTGCTTTTGGTGTTTCGGGGTTCGAGGTTTCAGGAGGTGCAAAGATGAGGTGCACTTACCCCTTGAACTTCCGAATGTCGACGTGACATGGATGTGCACCGCGCTCCCTTCAGATGAATGACCTAGAGAGTATTCGCTATTATAAAGGGGGGCTGCCCCCATTTATAGGCTCGCTTGATTTGACCTAGTGTTGGGATCGTGGGCTTGGCTCCAAAGGTGCTTTCGGTGTTTTTTCAATCGATGATTTCAGCTGTAAATAATGGGAGGCTCCTCGTCTCCCGAAACACCAATCCCCGATACGCCAACTGACTGCCACCTGTCTCAACTGGATCGGACGACCCAAAATTGTCTTGAACTATTGGCGCCATCCTTCGTGCTAAATCCTGGGCAACTTGGCAGCCCCAAAATCCCGATGCACGTTGATCATATTTTTAGGTGGATCTCGACTAAACTTCACCCACTCGCTTGACTTGTTATCGGAAAAGAGATTCTCCCGTGTTGCATTAGGGAGCTTCCTGTGTAACCTACAGACCTGGGTATTTTTGAGCCCAAGATAAATAATGTCGCTAACAGATTCTTTGTTGGGTATGTGTTATATTATTTTCACAAGTATGTGTTATATTCCTGCATCAGGAACACATTATATTTAGGTGGTTTTTTAGCACATTGTTTCTTTGCCAATGGTTTTCTGTTTCTGGTTATTAGGGTTTTGGACTAATCCAGGTCATTGGGTTAGGGTTTTGGATGCTGCTAGATCCTATATGTATTTTGTATTGTAAACATTGTAACACAATGAATGAATATAGGATATGATGGTTTTCCTGGTTTGGGTTTCCAAGGGAAAAATATCTGTGTAATGTTTGTATTTTCCATTGTGCCTTTTATGTTATTTTTCTGAATATTTGTTTGCAGTAGATATTGTACAATGTTAGAATTTGCATTCTTGCCCAATCACCTATATCATTGGGTGAAAATACAATCTTAGTCAATGTTATAGTTATGGAAGTCCCATTGGACCTCAACGTGCTCCTTAGGTGTGATTTCATATATTTTGTGAATTCTATGGTGTTTACATTATTTCGTGTGATCACTTTTCCTCAAAATAGAAGCATTGTCACTATTAATCAACTTGCATTTGTTGATCCCCGTTATCATTCAAATTCAGACCATGAAGTGAATTATGTGACCTCATATCCCAATTGTTCAATTGCTAATGAGAAGGAACATATGTATCCATGCTCACCTTCTTGGGATTTGAAACCAACAATTGACCTAATGAATGATCTAATGGGGGAATTGGATCCTATTATCCCTCCTATTGGTCCAAGTGAATATTTTGGCATATGTTCTCTTTAGGATGATTTTATTCCCTCTAATGAATCGCTTTATAAGGTTATGATAGATTTTGACTTTTCTTTAGGTGTTTCAATCATTTCCAAACACAATCTCCCTAGTTGGACCCAGTTGCAATTGAGTCCAACACTATTTTTTCTTATGAGTATTATCTCTTTGGTTGTAGATCCTCATACTTTTATATAATTGATTATTTGGAATCTATCATTAAGTTGAAAATTATTTTTGTTTCCGATTCAAATCCCTCTGGACAAATATCCTTGGATTTTCTTCCTAAATCTAATGCATTTCGTTAAGGATCCTTGGTTTCACCTTTTAATTCCAACATATCTAGCTATATATCCTTGGGTTTTCCATATAATTCTAATCCCTTTGGCTATTCATCCTAAAGGATTGAAATATTTTGTTTTGATCTCTCCATTTGTATATCCTCATACCTTGGTGTTTCTAAGTCTAATATTCCTATTTGTAGATTCTCAAACCCTTATGATGTTGAGTTTGGTCCTACAGACTCCAAAATTCATTTCAACTTTTATTTTTCATTTGAGTATAACATTTATGTTTGTATATCTTTATACTCTCGCATCAATGTTTCTTTTCCTATAGATTTCACTATCAAGATTGAAAATATTCACATCCCTCTAAATTTCAATAGATCTCTCTGTTTAGATTTCCAACATATGATATTATTATTATTTATTATTAGGTGCAAGATTTTGATTGTGATTCCCAATTTCTTAGGGATCATGTTGTACACATTGTTTGACCTAGTATGATATATTCTATATATTGTAGGTAGTTTTAGGCTTCCCTCTATTGTGATTCATTTAAACCTTATGCCACCTGAATTCACCTTGGGATAGACCTCATTGGACATTGGTTACTCAACCTTTCATGTCTATATTTTGCATTGGCTTGATGAAACAACCTATCTAAAGGGTAACATGGAAGGCCATAGTCAGTGCCCTTTTTCCAATATTGTGCAAATGTCAAGTTTTACTTGGAGGCTTGTTATTTTTACCATGAATTTGCGAATAAGTTGCATGCTTCTCTTTCTCATCTAATTTTGGACATTATATAATGAGAAACTGTATTTTTATTTTTATTTTTAGTTCCATTTATTAT
The DNA here is from genome assembly GCA_010110895.2 of Picea sitchensis. Classification (NCBI taxonomy): domain Eukaryota; kingdom Viridiplantae; phylum Streptophyta; class Pinopsida; order Pinales; family Pinaceae; genus Picea; species Picea sitchensis. Next base: position 379,518 of record SNQJ01S0009082.1, read on the forward strand.
TTAATCTCACACTATGCCTAATGCTCCATTGCATTTTTCTATCCCATTATTGATGACATTTCATATTCATTTGCCATTATCCTTTGCATAAGTTGATCTTTAATTTTGAACCATATCGTTGGAGGACACCTCCTTATGAATGTCCACATATTTCCCAACACCATTTTTCATTCTTTTTATTTTTTGCATGGGTATGTTCCATGGACTTGGAACATAGTTTTACAACATGTGACACTATATTATGGAATTATTTTATTTTTTTTCAGGATTTTCAACACGAAAAACATTAAAAAATCATACACACACAAACACACATTAAAGAGAAGGGAGGGAGAATTGAGGTCCATATGATTCATGTATCTCAATGGAACCAATAATTCTTGTCCTTATTAAACACAACATCTATTTTAAGCCAACTCTTTACAATTGGGTTTTAGAAATTCCTATGAGTTATACCATGAAATTTAGTATTACTCCTATGATTGGTTACTCCTCAAATGTTATGATTGTCCATGTTCGCCTTTCTTGTGTCAAGCTATTTTGATTCCAACATCAAATACAATATTCCTATAGCATGCCCATGTGAAAGGACTCATCATTGCCTTTTCATTAGAGAGTCATTTTCTATGGGATGTAGACTTAAAGTTGATAGCACCCTAAGACTTACTTTCATCATTGGTAGGTTACCTTATGCTGAATAGAGGAATTTTATTATTGATCTCTAACTTATCATAATGTGGTAAGTGGGATGGTGTTGGAACAAGGCCAAAGAGGAAAGAAAGGCTATTTTGGGAAAGAAAGCATGCACGAGGGAAGCAACATCTAGAAGAATGAGCACCACGCGCGCATGCATGGAAGACCTAAAAAAGTTAGGGTTAGGGTTTTTGTAATACATTGTAATGGATGAAGAACGAGAAACATATAAATATAGATAACTAGGTCCCATAGAGTGGGTGATGATGAAATAGAGGACGATGAGATGTAATAAGTTGCTATACGACCTAATTTTTTAAGTTGTTGAGTTGGAGAGGACCAAGGAGGGTAGATATTGAGGGTTATATCACAGGCTGAGGGGCCTGGTGAGATATAGTTTGCGTCATAATAGATCTATACTTGACTGAGAAGAGTTGTAAGGAGCACAACACTGTAGTTTTGGAACTACCATAATAAAAGAGCCGAGAAGCCAGATCGTTGAGGACATAGCCCAGGAGGGGGTAAACCATGGTAAAACCTGTGTTATGTGATTGAATGCATGTGTTTCCTTACTATTTCAATAGTCATTAATATGTTGAATGAATGAGATGGTTATATTTCATGCATAATCATGAATGATAGTTTATTGTGTTAATAAGTTACACTAACACTCTCAACATATATTTCATAGATATCCACTCAATAATGGGCTGCAAACACATTCTATGTGTCACGTTGCCTTTTGGTTTACTAGGAGGGTCCATAGTTTTAGAGGCTTTGTTGGAACCCGAACAAAAATGAACCCTGTTTCATTCAAGATAAAGATATAAACTCAGATAAATGAATAGTAACCAACAAATGGTTCTATTGTCGTTGGTTGGAACAATAGAGGATTTGGTAGATGGGATCTATTGAAGATATGTTAAAAGATACATAATATCTGCGGGAGGCAGGTCGAGAGAATACTAAAGCAAATGAGAAGAAGGAGAAAATAATGAACCGCTAGAAGGGGATGTTGAGACCATGGAATCCCACAAAAGAAGAGATTGAAATATGACTAAAGACACAAGAGTTGGATTTTGCATAGAAAGATAACAGAAACCCTAGAGTAACACCACACAAATATCTTGAAAAATATGTGTTTACTGATTTGCATGAAGTCTTTTTCTGTGATTTCCCACAATTACTACGGAAGTGGATATTAAGGATAAAGGATAACCATGCAATGAACTAGATCTGAAAGTTAGAGTGGACCCTAGTTAAGATCACACAGTTACAACAGGTGAACAAAAGATTCAACTGAGAAATATATTTTTGGCTCGACAATATTGTAGCAAGATTTATAATAGAGTTTGCAGTAGATACAACAAAGTCATATAGCACAGTGAAGAAAGAGTTTCTAGGTGGACCTTGAGGAAGGTATATTAGATCGTTGTATACTTATATTAAGATCTTACTATATAACAAAGGTTTCATGACAATGGAGTTAGACAACTAAACTTCCATGCATGCATGGGGGAAGGGGGGAAGCACTAATAGAAAGAGGAGAAATGGAAGGAGGAAGGGAAGGAGAATTTGATAAAGGAAATAAGAAGGAATCCTTAGACCCAATCATGATGGAAGACGATGATATAAATAAGATCATGACGACGGATGGAAATACCTGTAGTGGATTACCCTACCAATACAAGGTGAATACAAAGAAGAGAGTCGTAGTTGTGAGGGAAGGCTTGGAAAGTGATTAAGAAGACATAGAGGATCTCTGGGCTGAGGAGAAGATTGAGGAAATCTTGTGTGCAACATATGAAAGGAAGATGAGAGGTCCAAGAGAGGGAAGATAAGTTAGTGATCCTATCCATATTAATGTCAGTGTGGAACCCATAAACCCATGTGCGACTAATACACCAAAGAGAACACCACCATTTAGACGACTCTATTTCGGGGGAAGAAAGATAACAAGAAGTACATCTACACAAGGAACAACAACCGGAGGAGACAATTCAAGAATCACTAGTCAAGTATCTACACCGCACAAAGGTAGTAGTTCAACATTTAGGATGGAAGGACATAATCCCACCATCAAGTTACCAGAATTCAGAGGAGAATCATCGGAGGATATGGAAAAAAAATTGTTTATCTGTGAAAATATCTGGGAAGCAAAAAAAATCATCGATGAAGACACTAAACTGGCATAGCTAGTGATTACACTAAGGAATCGTGCACTGGATTGGTATATGAGTTTAGCTACAAGCAATCCACCTAGAACAACCAGCATGATTGCAGACATCAAGAAATTGTTGATAAATGAGTTCCAGAAGCCAATTTCAGAAGATCAGTACATGAACGAGATGATAGGAATAAAAAAGAAACCAAGAGAATCTGTATGGGATATTTATCAGAGATTCAAATGACTAAAAGGTAAGTTGAAATATCTCATGACCGATATGCAACATAGGAATTTGTTCATCAATTCACTACTAACACACTTAAAATACCCATTGCAAAAACAAAAGTTTTAGACACAGGAAGAGGCTCTGCAGGCATCCCTGCAACTGGAAGAAAACCAATATCAACAGATAGATCCAACCATCGAATAAATGAAGGAGGATTTGAAGAACTTAACATTCTAGTTGAACTAGAACAAAATCAAGGACAAATGAGAAGTTGTTTGGTGTACCACACGCAGGATGGAAGGACACCACAAGAATGAATGCCCAACATTCACACATTATATGGCAGTAGGAATGCCAAATCCATTACCAACAAGAGGAATATGGTGCGAAATCTGTAAGAAACTGGGCCACGATCCATATCACTGCCCAATGATGCAGAAATACCAAACAGTCCCAAAGAGTTCATATTGAAACTTTTGCAAGTCAGTGGGACATAATGACAAAGATTATCAAACTATGGATTTGATACGAGAGAGGACATCAGATGCATATAGAGTGAAGGCAGAAATGATGACTGGGAAAGTTGCACCACAATTTAACCAAGTTCCAACCCCATACAACATTATGCAGTAGTAGTACATGTTGGATCATGTTGTCATTGATGCCAATGGTTTGATTGATTGATGTCATTGACTGATGTCAACTGATTGATTGATTGATGTCAAAGGATTGATTGATTGATGATTTATGTAATATAATATGTATTGTCCTTGATGAGAATGCATAGATGAAGATGGATCAATGAGTTGTCATTGATACATGATGAAGATGGATCGATGTGGTTCCATT
>SNQJ01S0009082.1:387818-428747 GCA_010110895.2 Picea sitchensis
TGGAAACGGTTCGAGAAGTACTTCCGGAAGAAGTATTTGTCGGAAAGGTATTTCGACGAGAAGGCTAAAGAGTTTTATGAACTCAAACTGGGACAACTTACTATGGAGGAGTATGTCAACAAATTCATTGACTTACTGAGATATGTACCCTACATCAAAGCCGAGAAGGCGAAGGCAACGCTTCATCAGTGGGTTACCCAAGGAATACCGGAACCGAATTGAATTTGACGAGCCAAGGACCTTAGAAGACACCATAAGGAAGGAAACATATTGTCATGAACAATATGGACATCGGGCAGAGTCTCATGGAGACTGGAAACAGAAGAGTGGTTCGAGATTTCAGAAAAAGGGAAACAAATCCTCGGGATTTAAAAACTACAAGAAGAACCCCGGAATGAACTTCCCAACTCGGAGTGTACTCCAACAGAACTTTCCCCTGGTGGATGGAAATAAAACTTCTGGACCTATACCAGTAAAGACTGATAACCCAAAGAGGAAACCTTTGGAATGCTGGGATTGCAGAGGAGAGCATCTTTGGAGAGACTATCCACACCGACAATAGAACAGTCGGAAAGTTTATAACCTTCACAAAGTGACCACAGTCAACGATGTGGCAAGGAGTGTGCCACAGATTTATGCAGCCTTGGATAATAACCAGGCTGACCACCAAGCTTCAGTGGTGGAAATAGAAGGTATGATTTTCAACCACCTAGTGTCTGTTTTGATTGACCCTGTTTCAAATTTGATTTATATATCCCCTAAAGCTGTGGATAAGTGAAATCTATAGCCACAGAAGAAAACTAAACCATGGTTGGTACAGTTAGCCACTGGCACCAAAAGAAAGGTAGTGGAGATCATACCAGCTTGCCAAATAATGTTGGGTGAATTTTCCACCCAAGAAACCCTCAATGTATTACCCCTGGGATCATATGACCTATTGATTGGTATGGACTAGCTGGCCACCCATAAAGCCAAATTGGACTGTTACCATAAAACTTTAGAATGTTTGAGCATAGAAGGAAAAAGGCTAACCCTCCAAGGGATCCGAAAACTGGTCTCGGTGAGACAAATATCAGCCCTGCAAATGAGAAAGTATTGCTGAAAGGGATGTTGCCTATATGCAATACAGGTGTTAAAAACAATCGAAGGTGCTAAACAAAGCCCTGGCGATCATCCTATCCTGAGGGAATACAGAGATGTTTTTCCGGAAGAGGTACCGGGTCTACCTCCGATAAGAGACATTGACTTCTCGATAGAACTCGTACCAGGAGCAGTGTCGGTGTCTAGAACACCCTACTGGATGAGCACACCTGAGTTAGTTGAACTCAAATTGCAATTGAAAGAAATGATGGAAAAGGGTTATATTTGACCCAGCGTGTCCCCATGGGGAGCACCAGTCCTGTTTGTGAAAAAGAAGGATGGCACCCTTAGACTGTGCATAGATTACAGACAACTTAATAAAGTAACCATAAAGAACAAATACCCCTTTCCCAGGATCGATGATCTATTCTATCAGTTAGGAGGAGCGACTATTTTCTCAAAGATCGACTTGAGGTCAGGATACCATCAAGTCCGAATCAAGGGTGAAGACATCCATAAGACCGCTTTCCGGACACAGTATGGTCATTATGCATTTGTGGTAGTGTCGTTTGGGTTAACCAACGCCCCTGCCACTTTCATGTGCTTAATGAACAATGTACTCAGTAAATTCCTAGATAAATTTGTACTAGTTTTTATTGATGACATTTTAATCTACTCTAAGAGCAGAGAAGAACATGAAGAGCATCTTAGACTTGTGCTACAAGTGCTAAGAGAGAATTAGCTCTATGCTAAATTCAGCAAGTGTGATTTATTTCAAAAACAAATACATTACTTGGGACATGTTATGTCCGAGGAAGGGGTGGCAGTAGATCCTGAAAAGATCAGGTCTATCATGGAATGGCCTACCCGAAAGGATGTCTCAGACATCAGATCCTTTATGGGATTGGTGGGATACTATAGGAGATTTATAAAATATTTCTCCAAGATTGGTTGTCCAATCACTGCCCTCCATAAGAAGGGAACAAAATTCCTATGGACACAACAATGTTTAGAAAGATTCCAAACCCTGAAACATCTACAAACCACTGCACCCATGTTGAAAATCACTGACCCAGAAGTTGAATTCCTTGTGTGCACAGATGCCTGTAAGGAAGGGCTCGGAGGAGTCCTTATGCAGGAAGGAAAGGTGATCTTCTATGAATCCCGAAAATTGAATGAGCATGAAGTCAACTATGTGACTCATGATCTAGAACTGGCTGCCATAGTGCATGCCTTGAAAATGTGGAGGCATTACCTCCTGGGAAGGAAGTTTGTACTGATGACGGATCACTATGGATTGTGGTATCTATTTGATCAACCCAAACTTAATGCTAGACAAGATACATGGATGGCCCCTCAGAAATGGTGATTTCGAAATAAAACACACATTAAAGGGAGAGAGACAGGGTTAGCTGATACCCTTAGTAGAAGCATGAGAATGATTCACTGGCGGTGAGGTGAGTACCTAAGGCGGATGTCAAGAACGAGGAGTCAAAGGCACAAAGAAACCGATCCCTTAAGTCCAGAAATGTGACCACAATACCTGCAGCAAGAAACCACTGGGATAAAATATGAAGGCTTCTATATGACCGAAGGAGGTCTTCTTACTTATAGAGATAGACCATACATTCCCAATTGTGACAACTTGAATAGGTTCATCATGGATGAACTACATAAAAACCCTTTGGTCACCAGGGATGCAGAAAATGATTCACGCCACGGAAGCAATTTTTGTGGTAGGATTGAAGAAATACATAGGAAAATATTTGGCCCAATGCATAGAATGCCAACATGTTAAAAGCGAGGGCATGAATATCCGGCCAAGGGCTGTATACCTTTACCCATCCTGGAATGGAAATGGAAACCATCTCCATGGATTTTATCCTTGGATTACCAACTTCAACTAAAGTGAGAATGATGCCATTATAGTGGTGGTGGATAAAGCCCGAGCAAGTCTTCTCATTTCATTCCCGTTAAATCGACCTGCAAGGCAATAGAATGTCCTTGAGATATTCATGAAAGGTGTTCGGCTGCCGCGACATGTGAGAGATAATATACGAGAACCTAAAGTTCACTTCAATTCTGAAGCTCTTGTGTGAGTTTTGGAACCAAATTGTTGTTTAGCACCACCTATCACCCCTCAAGCCAGGTGGGCCAGATAGAAAGAGTAAATCGGATATTAGAATATATGTTAGGATGCATGTGATGCATCAACCAAAGAAATGGGAAGACTACGCCATTGGTGGGTTATACAACAACGGCTATAAAGCGTCCTTAAAGATGAGTCCATTAGAGGTCCTCTATGGTAGCGATTATATTACTCCAGTCGGCTAGAGTAATCCTATAAATAGGATTTCTTTTGGACCAACATGTTGAAAGAAATGGAACAACAAGTATTTCGAATAAGAAAGAATCTGAAGGAGTCACTCAGAGCCGTCAGAAAAGTTATGTTGATCAAAGAGAACTCCAGAGAGAGTTCCAAATGGGAGATCATGTATACCTCAAAATTAATCCCAGAAGGAGATCCCTAAAAATGGGAGCTTGTGCCAAGTTGGCACCTCTGTTTTGTGGACCCTTTGAAGTTCTATAGAGAGTGGGACATAGCCTATCGAGTAGCACTTCCTCCCACGGTAAAAAGCACATAATAATGTTTCCATGTTTCATTATTAGAAATATGTGCATGATGCTAATCATATAATTGGTAGTGCAATGATCCGGGTGGAACTGGAGGGAGAATTTCTACCCGAACCCCAATGCATACTAGGTAGAAACCCGACTCAGGCAGAACCATTTACGGTCAAGGGATGCAATGGAAACATTTTAACCCATATGAGGCTACATGGAAATGGAGGATGCCATGAGGCAGACACATCCGATTTTGTTTATACAGCACATGTAATTCATGTTAGTATCTAAGAACATCGAGGACAATGTTCCTTTTAAGGGGAGGGAATTGCAACACCATATTTCATAGGATTGTAGCTATAACTAAGTACGTAGGACTATGGAAAACTCATAAGTGAATATGTAGTGTAAATGGACCTCGGGGAAGAGGTCAATGAATGTGAATAACATTTAAATTTGTTGCGGAGGCTGGCGAGAAGGGATGTGCAGAAGAAGAGACCGCGATGGCGGTGGAGGGCACCTAGAAAGGCGTTAACTTCCAGCGAGAATTAAATACATTATTTGGACTCCACTGGCTCGAAGAACCAAAATTGGCTGTAGCCACAGAAATTAATACCTTGGTGGTAGGTTGATGGTTTGATGAGGATGGGAGGTGAGCGCCTATCCATGGGAGCCATCATGGTGACCTAGTAGCGAGGGTAATTATACCACACGCAACCTCATGAGAGGGTAAGGCATATGGAAGAAGCGATTGAGAGAGGCGGAACCTGGCAGGGGAACTCACGGCATTACGAGGTAGTGATAGTAGAGAGGAAGGATTGCAACCTTGCTCTTAGTCAGCCCGGATAGAGAGCGGATCTTAAGGATATAAATGGTCTCATCTCGAGGAGGGTGGCTAGTGGTAAATATCTTCCGAAATTCCTTCGCCTTTCGGTTGGGTGAAGCGAGCACCCCTCTCGTGATTACCCATTTCTAGAATCCGCCGATAGGTGTTTGTTTTATATATTACCTCTTGAAATTCATAGAATGTTACATATATGTATATATATAGACACATGAAATTGGGAATGATTTCAGTGTAAGAATGTCTATCACGGTGTTTTGATAGGAATTTATAGACATATGCTTATAACAGAGGAAGCCATGCATGATTTAAGTTGATAATGAATCTAATTATAGGTTGAATTAAGTTAGGCTTCCAACCCATTCTAGAAGTTGTTTCCCTTCACCCACATCTCGGGAAAGCCCGGAATAGATCTCTTGTAGAAATTCCCTCCCTAGAAAGGTTTACCAAGAACACGGAATAGGAACGAAGGTGAAGTCTTAATAACCTTATGCGAGGAGGAACGATCCTCTTAAGGACCTGAGATGGAAGTTTAAGGGAGGAATATCGAATCGATTGATGAGAATTCATCGGGAAATCATGGATTTCCAACCCGTTAGATTAGCGGAGAGGTAGGGTGTTGAGCCTTACCACTTGATTTTCCTGTGTCTTCATTGGAATTGCTTGAAAAGAGTCTAAGGTGCGTATATTCCCATATTCCATGGGAACATTTGGACCGTTGATTTTCCCCGTCCACAAAGTTGTGGAACAATGCATAAAGTGGCATCAGAACCATTGGATCTCGGGGTGAAATGAGGTTACGGCCACATCGGAGTCCAAGTTTGAAAGGTTGGTGAACCATTGGATCATGGGCGAACTCTGCTAACCGTTAGATTTGGCCGAGTTACAGGAGTTAAGTCCTAGTGAATAGAGGGCGACCCTAAAAAGTCATGGGATATTGAAGTTGGCCAGGAACTCCGGTGAAGAAATCTGCTTGGAATTGCAATCTGGAAATATCCCGGCAAGATCAGAAATCTAAATCCATCGAGTGAGACCTGGCCGGGGGGATTAGAGAATTCGATTCCCAGACATCAGGGATTTGAAGAAAGAAACCACAGCTGATTTAGAATCCACGATCACATAAAAATCTCGATAGGGGAGTTGTGTGGGCCACAGGTGAGGCTAGTGGAGGATAGGTGCTAGGAATCTGGTGAGAGTCGTGAAATCGGGGAATCGTAATTTCTAAGGTCGAAAGATACGGGACATCAAAGGTCTCGAAATCCGACAAGGATCTAGACCGTCCACTTGGAGGGACACTGGCGGGAATCGGGCACCATCGGTGTTTGAAACATCGGAGATTTCGACATTTCGAGGAGACCCGAGGAGGATGGGAAGTCAGTGGAAACTAACATAATCAACGATCCGTTCAGAGGAGACGGTGTCAAAGATCTGAAGAGTTGGAAAATTGGAAATCGACATTCGAGATTGAAGGAACCGGAACATCGAAAATCGAGAATATCGACAAGGTCACGGAGCGTCCATTTTGGAGGGGCCAGCGTGGAGGAGGAGATCAAGCTGATTGGAGAAGTCCAGACAAAGGGAAACCATCCCTACGGCGTTTGGTTCCTTCGGGATCGGGAATCCAGGTGGGCGTGGGTGTTACCCATATAGAATGGTGATCACGAAACCCGATGGGGTAAGGTTCATTTGTGGACCTGGTGAGCGGAGGGCTGGATTGAAGAAGAGGCACATGGAAATCTGAGAATCCGTGAATCCCGTGAAGCATCGACATCAAAAACCCTGAAACTCTAACGTAGAGGTTTGACCTCTGATTACAGGGTAGGCTAGTCCGTGGACCATAAAACAGCCTAGAGGGCTAATGCGCTAGGGACATATTTGAAGGGTCACAAGTCTTGGGGGTGAATGAATTTTGACATTAGAAACCTCGTAGCCCAGATGGGAGTTATGACCACGGTCATATAGAGGTCAATAGGCAAGAACTTATCCCTATAGAGGCTAGCGGGCATTTAAATTTTATCCCGGGATTGTTGGGGATGAGAAATCAATGGAAAGGGACATAACCTGTGGTTATGTATAGAGATCACAGGTAGGTAAAATAGAGACGCGACTCGGCATTGGCATTTGCTAAATGGGGATTCTCGTTATTGAGAAATCAACCAAAATTTTGATTCTGGTAGTGGGTGTGTTACATGTGGAATGTCACATAACTCCTCCTAGTTTGAGAGTTGCAGCCTTCTGAGATGAAGGACCCTCACATGAAGGCTTGGAAGCCCCAAAGTCAAAGAAATCAAAGTGACCCTAAAGAGAAATGATAAAATAAGATTAATCAAAATCAAGAAGGAATATTTATGGAAAGTGGTTAACCCTAAAATAAGGAAAATAGGTTAAGTCACTAGAAATGGGTTAATATTATTTTATTCAAATTGAATTATTTAAATAATCAAGAGAAGTGACAAGGTAAAGCTTGATAAATGGTGACAAATCAAGAAGGAATATTTAAATGTTAAAAGTATTGGAGAACTTTCTATTTATGGAAGTGGTTAACCCTAAAATAAGGAAAATAGGTTAAGTGACTAGAAATGGGTTAAAGTGACCTAAAATGGGTTAAGTGACCAAAAGGATGAAATTATAAATAAGATAGCAATGGTCTCTTGTAAGATCATCCTTTTTGTGGATCAATGGAGAGCTTCTTGTGGGAATATATTTTTGGAGTATTGATGGAGAGCTTCTTGTGAGATTCTTGACTTTTTTGGTGTGGAACACTTGAGGATATTGAATATATATAAGTGACTAGGGTATAGGGATATCTAAGCCAGAAATGCTGAGGAAAGTGAAGAAAGAAGGCCGAAATGCAAAAGGAAGGATAAATTCTTTTTGATGGTTCTTTCCTAAGGTATGTTATTTACAGGTCATTTCACCATTTCACTATAACGTTTTCTATAATGATTAAGATCCTGAAATTACTATACAGTGAAAACATATCAAGTATATTTGGTTAAATATTCAGCTTGTGGGTCGTTGTGCTGGAAATTACACTCCATTAGAGAAATAGTGTTTGTGGCTAGTCTGAAACTAGTCAAAATGGGGTGTTTGAGGTAAAAACGTCATAACTTCTTCATAACAGATCCAAATTCAGTATTACCAATTGTGTTGGTTATATTACGGTCTGTGTTATTCTATGTAGTATTTTTATATCTATTCATAAAACATTTTGTGTGGGAACTCTCTACAAGGAATTCGCTCTCTCTAGAATAAACCAAAATTCAACAAGGTATGCCATTTTACTATAACTCAGCACATGGGAAGGGTTCAAAGTAGTGCCACTTGGAGGAATTGCATAAAACACTGAATAACATTGTGTATTAGTTTCAGTTCTTTATTGATCACAATTTCAAGTTATGATTATTTCAAGGTAAGGTTGTTGACTAATCAAAGCGGTCATGGTTGAGACGAGGAGTTGATGAGTTGGCATATACATGGGGTGTGTAGTTGATGATTTTGGTACATATTGATGAGTAAATTTTTATGAGTAGTTGACACATGATTGGTATATACTTGGTATGGTTGGATGCACTTTTATAGTGCAGGTTGATTACAGGGTTGTGTTTAGCATAGGTTGGTGCATGGTTGATGCTCTGTTTATGGTACAAATTGATATAAGTTGAGGATTGTTTCCTCATCAATTGGTCTCTTTGAGAATACAAAGATAGAGTCTTACGCCGGAAGTTAGTTCTCTTGTGTATTTTTACTCTATTCAGTTTTTTTTTTGATAAACCCAAGGATTATAGTCCATAATAAAAGAATATTGTACATACATCTGTGTTCTTTATTGTTCATTGTGGTGATGACTTGTTGATCATATATTGTTGATATATATTCTTGATATGTTCTCACATATAGCGGTTATAAATGACAACAATGGGTAATGAATAAATGTTGAATGCTAATTATTGAGTTTTAGTGCAAGAGTGAAGTTTTGGGAAAAGAGCCCCACACTCGATCACCTCTAAGTGTGGTAGGTGTGTCCAATAGTACAATACTACATAGCAGGCATATAATACCATATATGCAATTTTAACACAACCCAACCTTAGTAAAACACCGCATAGTACAATGGAGCACCTTAGTATGACACATTGAGAGGAGATCAAAGCACCTTAGTATGACACATTGAGAGGAGATCAAGCTGGCTATAGAGCTGGAGGATGAGCGAGAGGAGGATTTGGAAGAGGTAGAGGACCAGTGGTATGTCATAATTGTCAACAACCAAGACATTATGCAAGGGGATGTCGACTTCCACCAGTCACTTGTATGTATTGTCGCGCATCGAACCATGATACGAAAGAATGTCCAACACTATTAGTAAAGATCCAGGAAAAGAAGAACCAGAAGAACCAGAATGTTCAATGGATTTCAGCCAAAGCCAGGGATGAAAGATGAAATATCAACATAGTTACACATGGAGGAGCTAAAATAGAAAACAACGCAGCTCAACAAGAACCAGTACAACATCAATGGGTAAAGAAGAATGTCAAACTAAGGATAAGTTCAACACGTAAAATGAGAAGGAAACATTTAAGCAAGCCAAACAAGAGTTCTTGAAGCAAGATGCTACATCAAATTCAACTGTGCAACAAAGCAAAGAAGCATCAAAGTATGAGATGCCTCCATTATTGGATCATACCAATGAAATGAAACCCATGGGACAAGTAAGTACAATCAAAGGCTTTTTGCAATCATGTGTAAAACTATTGAATGATCCATCAGCTGTCAAAATATTGAAACTATATTAGAAAAATGTAGCATAGAGGCAGAAGGAAAACTAGAACAAAAAATAGTCAATCACCTACATACAAAGAGAAGAACTTGTAGGGAGTTTAGACTGAATGCCAACATCATAGATTTCAACATGGGAGATATCATACTGGATCTAGGATCCGAAGTCAATGTATTACCGAAGAAGACACGGAAATGTATGGGAGAGTCCATATTAGGATATTCGCTTGTCCATCTAAAACTAGCAAACAAACACAGAGTCTTGCCAATAGGTAGACTGAAAGGAGTAACAGTAGACTTGGATGAAGAGGGCACTAAAGCATAATTAGAAGTGATTGAAATAGTGGATGGCACATATCGAATATTGCTTGGATTCGATTGGGCATTTGATAACCAGGCTATAATCAATTTAAAGACACAAAAAATGACATTTGAATCAGGGGAATACAGATTCATTTCACCATTGGACCCATCAGAAGGGGAGAGGTTTGTAGAACCGACTTGTTTAGACTTAGACGAAATCATCCAATTGTATAGAACAACTACACATGATGAGGATTACATGAACCCAACTGCAGATGAGATACTCAGTTGGAGGAGCATTACTTCATGTGTGACAAGCTCGGATATAGGGTTATAAAACTGGCAGCAAAGGCTACACTAAGTTTCTACCAGAAGGTGCGCAAGAATCGACCGCGCAGTAAGATGGGTAGGCACGGAAATTAGAGAACCACCCAGTTTTCATGGAGTCAATGATCTAGAAGTATTTTTGGCACAGTACAAGGATTAAGTGATATAAAATTAGAGACTCTTAGCACTCGATATAGAACTCAAGGCCACACTTGCAAGATGGTGGGGCGTTGTAACATCCCGGTTCTAAACCTTATAAACTATATTCTATTATGTAAATATGGCTTAGGATGGTGAGCCAGTAAAGTTGAAAAGGGGCCAGAGTGCCTAGGAAATGTAACACTTCCTATACATTAATAAAATACACCATTGGTTGAAAGACTAACATGGACAAAAGAGATAGGGGGTTATGATTCCATGAGAGAGGGGGCTTGAGGGGATAAGTCTTGTTATTATTATTTTATTTACCCATAATTGATTTTATGGAGAAGAGGGGGTTACATGAGCTTCTTGGGAGGGAGTCCATGTGGCTCTTATCTTCATGTAATTATTTAAACATCCCTTGGGGGATGTTTTGGGGTCGTTCTTCCTTTCATTTGTCCTCTTCTCACTGGTTCACTTGTTCTTCTTCCTCTTCACTCACTACTGCGAGTTTATGTGCTCTTGGGTTGATCATGGAAATTGTTAGTGACATTATTTGTCTTGGGCTCAAAAATACCCAGGTCTGAAGGTTACACGAGAAGCACCCCAACGCAATGCGGGAGAATCTCTTTTCCGATCACAAGTCAAGCGAGCAGGTGAAGTTTTGATGTCAGCAGTCGAGATCCACCTACAAAGTTTATCGATGTGCATCGGGATTTCGGGGCTGCCAAGTTGCCTAGGATTTACCATGAATGATAGCGCCAATAGTTCAAGACAAATATGGGTCGTCCGATCCAGTTGAGATAGGTGGCAGTCAGTTGGCGTATCGGGGATCGGTGTTTCAGGAGACGATGAGCCTCCCATTCTTTACAGCTGAAATCACCGATCGAAAAAATGTTGAAATAACCTTTAGAGCCAAACCCACGATCCCAGCACCAGGTCACATCAAGCGAGATTATAAATGGGGGTAGACCCCCTTTATAATAGCGAATACTCTCTGGGCCATTCATCTGAAGGGAGCGTGGCACACATCTGTGTCACATCAGCATTCGGAAGTTCAAGGGGTATGTGCACCTCATCTTTGCACCTCCCAAAACCTCGAACATCGAAACGCTGAAAGAACTCTGGAAAATAGGCATAAGGTCACGACCCGTGGTCACTTGAGAAAGTAAAAGGGGTTGTACAAAGGGGAGGCCAAAAGAGCCGAGTTGAGTTTCAGAAGCGGGAATTTTGTTCTCCAGATGTTGGTTCGACATAATCTAAATCCCGATACCTACTGGGAATGAATGAAGAAGAAAGAGGGCGGTTGGAACCTTGCCTCACTCATTAATTGCAAAGTATTGGTGTCCCGGCCGAAAGCCTGCCCGAGATGGTCCTTTGTACTGGTTCTTTTCATGGAAGCCACGTTGAAGTCCTCAACTCACCAGGGAAGCCTGCGTACGCTAATTCATCATTTAAGGGCTCAGCTACCCCCTGGCACAAGCCATGCAGAATTAAGGTGGCGTATGACAGAGGAGTGCAGGCCAGATTTGATTGAAAAGACTCCTCGACCCGAATGACACTCTAGTTCTCTGGTTATGCATCTGTATGTAAGATTTCTTATTTAATGAAAGACAATTTCCTTATTCCAACTAGTTTTCATCTCATACCGAGGGAGTTCATGATTGACTAATGCACATGAATTATTGCAGTTGTGTTATGATAAAGGATTTATTGTGGCACTATTGTATTCTCTGGTTTTCTGCATTTGAATGTAAGAAGATCTCGTGTTTAAATGCATTCTCCTACAACCTGCTGGAAACCTGATGTTGACAACAGACCTTTGCATCTCTCTGATACAAGTCTCCCCCCTACTCACCCTTACTACAACTGACTTTCTGGAGTATGTCTAAGACCTCACTTGCCCATGCATTCCTGGCCTAGTTTCGGAGTTGAAAAAATATCGTCTGAGTTTAATTCCATTCGATCACCCCTTTCATACACGAATCGTGACATAAACTGATGGGCATCGGGCTCTGCTCCTGCTGAAATCCAGGAGTGACTTCCGTCGCTAACATTTCTGGCGTCGTTTCCGGGGAATAATTTGAAAATCTTCCCTAGAATTGAACAACATTGAGCTTCTGATTATGAAGGTGCATCAAGCATCAGAGCCCTTGAAGATTTCTACTGTGCACCTGGCGACTCCATTGTGACGGCTCCACTGTGGTGAACCTACCGTGTAAATTTTGGCTTTCAGAGGCAGACACATGTGGTCCATCCACAACTGCCTCTAGCTACACCTGAGACTGATCGGGAGGTGGTCCTTGGAAAAGGAAAGGCCTATGAAGGAGAAGCTATTGGCACTGAACCAGGTAATCCTCCATCTCCTTCTGTAAGAACTCCATTTTCTCCTCCTCAGTTTCCTAGCAGACCGCTTTCTGAAGTTTCCTGTTTCTTTAATTTTGGGAGTGTTCCTGTTGAGGTTTCCCCCCCTGGTCTGGGATTAGAGGGAGAAGTCCTTGTCACTCCCATTTCTCCTGAAGCTGCACCTTGGCATAGACCCAGGACCACAGAAGATTTCCCCACTCTTGGATTTACCACTCCTCCTCTTGTTACTGTTGCAGCTTCTGCACGAGGGGAAATATCATCCGACTTAAGCTCGCTAGGCTTCTCCCTAAATCTCCTATTGTTTCGTACTCCCCTTAGAAGCTCATTCCTAGTATCCCCTTTTCGAGTTCCTTCTCCTCCAAGTTCTCCTCCACACAATATCCCTATGGTAGGAGCAAATCCCCCTATGACCAGAATGGAGGCCATTATAGCTGGTAGGTATGCCCCCCTCGTGCTACCACAACCTCTCAATGCCCTCCCAGCAGATGGTTACCTCAAGCAGCTGCCCAAGTTTACAGGTGAGGGGGACATAACTGCAGAAGAACACCTAGAATCCTTTTACCATTTCACTGATGATAATGTCATCATGCATGCAGACGTATGGATGAGGATTTTTGTCCATAGCCTTCAAGGCGAGGCTAGAAAATGGTTCAAGGCCCTGCCTCCTGGATCTATTGATGGGATAGAAGCTTTAGATAATTCCTTTTTGAGACAGTGGGGAGATAAAAAAGACTTCATGTATTACTTGACATAGTTTGGATCTTTGAAGGGAAAGGAAGGAGAGTTTGTCTTTGACTTCTCCAAGAGATTTAATAAAATGTACAACAAATTCCCTGCTGAGATAAAACCCTCCGAAGCTTCTGCAAAGATCACTTATGCTAGTGCCTTTGATACAGATTTCTGCCTCCTATTGAGGGAAAGAAGAGCCACTACTCTGGCCCATATGCAAGATGCAACCGTGGAGGTAGAATGTAATATATTGGCTATGGACCGACTCAGGAAAATTATTGGTAGAAACATATCCAGGCAGAGCCCTGAAGCTTCCTCATCCAACTCCCCTCCCTTGCCCCTTCAGACAGATGAGACAGCTAGAATACTAAAGTCACTTTCTGCTAGAATGGAAAGGTGGGAGTTAGAAGGGAAGCCCATGTACATAAATCCCCAGAATGTTGATGGTAGAGGTTTCAGAAGACTTGATAACAATGGACCACGGGCCTTCCCAAGGGAACAAAGGGAAAAAGATAGATAATATCAAAGGATTCAAACCCCTATCCAAAATAACCTGGTTACTCATGAGGGAGGGGAGGAGATAGATGAGTTCAACCCCGAAATTCATTGTGTTGGAGAATCTCCTCCTTTTCCCCATTTGACTCAGTCTTCATATGAAAAATCCCTGATGAACATCCAAATCCATGAGTTAGGGAAGGGAGAAAGGGTTGGTCACACCTCTAACAGATACAATCTCAGGTCAAGAAAGAAAGAAGGAGACTTTGACATCCAAGACCAGCCCCTCATAGCAGATAGGCCTACTAAATCCACAACAGCCACTACTAAAGAAAGGAAAACTCAGAGTGCTTCGCCAGTAGCTAAGAAGCCTGTCACTGAGGTAAGGGAAGCTCCTAAGCCTATCCCCTCCTTCAATTTTGAGCATGAGATTCAGAAGATTAGAATTCATGTAACCCTATCTGAACTCGTTAAAAACAAAGATTTCAAAAGATCCCTCTCCAAGTTGCTACAATCTGAGTCCCCCCAGCCTCCCTCTGACTCAGTGAACCTTCAAGATGAAAAGCCAGTAGTTTTCCTAGGGCCCATGGTAGAATATAGAGATGATTCATCCCCCCCCTTCTACACATCCATGAATATACATGACAAAGTGCTACATAACTGCCTCATGGATTCAGGGGCTTCCCATAACCTTATGCCCAAAATAGTAATGGAAGAATTGGGACTGGAGGTGACAAAAACTTATCATGATTTGTACTCTTTCGATTCAAGAAGAGTGCAGTGTCTAGGAGTCATCAAAGATTTGGTGGTTTCTTTGTTTTAGTTGCCCATGAAGAGTGTGGTCATGGATATTGTGGTAGCTGACGTTCCCCCCAAATTTGGCATGTTGTTGTTTAGATATTGGATTAAAATGCTTGGGGGAACATTACGGATGGATCTCACGTATGCCACCATTCTAGTCTTCGAAGGGGAACAAAGGAGGTTATATAGAGAAACTCAGTTGGCCTACATTGTTAGTGACAAAGCAAATCCCACCAATCACCCCATATTTTAACTTGACATCGACTTGGGGTCTAGCTTATTGCAGCTCACTGATGCTCCTGAAGACCCTTTCCAAGTGAGAAAGTAGCCCAGTCTTGATTATCCAATTCCCCCTCCAACCTCCTCCATGTGGAAGATGTTTTTCGACGGAGCTTCTTCTAGCGAAGGCGCTGGCACTGGGGTGGTTTTCATATCACCTTGTCAAGAGGCCATATCCCTGTCATACAAGCTGGAATTCGAAACCAGCAACAATGTGGTAGAGTATGAAGCTCTTGTTCTGGGTATGAGGGCTGGAAAGGAAATGGGAATTAAAGAAATAGAAATATTTGGAGATGTTGAGTTGATTATCTAGCAAGTCATAAATGATTATAGTGCTAATAATCTCCAGCTCAGGAATTATAGAAATGAGGTATGGGACCTGATCGACAATTTCTTCTTGGCCTTTAACATTTCTTTCATTCCAAGGGGGGAGAATACTTCAGCCAATTCTTTAGCTGTCTCAGCTAGTTTGCTCAAAGTTTCTCTGCTGCCTATGGTTAAATATGATGTTGAAATAAGATATAGGCCCTCTGTACCGAATAACATCAAGCATTGGAAGGTGTTTGAAGATGACCTGGAAATCAGAAAATTTCTCCAATCTGTTGATGAATTTTTTGCGTTTCATATTGATCAGGATCTCGACCCGGAAGGTGACCCTCACCCTGAGGTGTTTTTAAATAAAATTTCTAATCACCAGATTATTCAGCTGCCTAGCAATCACATTATGAGGGGACTAATCCCTTTAGAAAGACTGTTCGATGGGAATGATGTGGCCTTAAAGGGTAAGGTTTCAAATGAAGAAGCTGATACAACCGAATGCAACATTGGCACACAGGAGGAGCCTAGGTTTGTCAAATTATCAAGTAGTTTGACCAAAGAATAGAGGGTCGAATATACTGAGTTGCTGGGAGAGTTTGCTGATGTGTTTGCATGATCATACGAGGACCTTAAGACATATGACTCATCCATCATTGAACACAAGATCCCATTGAAGGAAGAAGCTAAGCCATTTAGGTAGAAGCTAAGACAGATAAATCCCATGTTGTTGCCTGTCATGGAGAAAGAAATGAAGAAGTTGCTAGAAGCCCAGATTATCATCCCCTTGAGATATTCCGAATGGGTGGCTAATTTTGTTCTGGTGAGGAAGAAAAGTGGACAAATCAGGCTTTGTGTCGATTTCAGGAACCTGAATAGGAGCTCAAAGAAAGACAATTACCCCCTACCTAAGATGGATCACATACTGTAGAGGGTAACTGGTGCATCCAGGATATCCATGATCGATGGCTTTTCTAGCTATAATCAGATATCGATCATGCATGAGGAAAGGGAAAAGACAACCTTCACCACTCCTTGGGGCACATTCATGTACACCAAAATGCCTTTTGGACTTATGAATGTAGGAGCAACATTTATGTGAGCTATGGATATAGCCTTCATCAGAGAGAAAGACCAGTTTGTAGTGATCTACCTAGACGACATCACAGTCTTCTCCAGGTCTGATAAAGAGAACTACCATCACTTAAGGAAAGTTTTCTTGAAGTGCCAGAGGTTTGGTCTCTCCCTAAATCCAAAGAAATCCTTATTTGCTATGATGGAGGGCAAGCTGTTAGGCCATATAGTATCAGTGGAAGTAGTGAGGATTGATCCCAGCAGAGTGGAGGCAATTCAAACCCTGTCACTTCCCAGTTCTTAAAAAGAGGTCCAGGCCTTTTTAGGAAATATTAATTTCCTGAGGAGATTCGTCTCAAATTTTGTTGAACTGGTAAAACACATCACGGCCATGCTCAAAAAGGGAAACGAAGTGAAATGGACCGCTGAACCTAGTTAATATTTTTTCCAAATAAAGAGGGCACTAATTGAGGCACCTGTGCTGATTAGTCCTGATTATTCCAAACCTTTCCTAGTTTTTTCTTTTGCTTCTTTCGATACGGTAGCAGTAGTATTATTGCAAAAAAATGAGGAAGGATGGGAGAAACCCATTGCCTTCTTCAGCAGGGCACTAAGAGATGCAGAGATCAGGTATGAAATCATGGAGAAACAGGCCTATGCCTTAGTTAAATCTCTCAAAGATTTCAAAGTCTATGTCTTGCACTCAAAGGTAACTGCATATGTTCCTTCAGCTTCCGTGAAGGACATCCTTGTGCAGCCCGATATAGATGGGAGAAGAGGCATATGGATCGCTAGGATCCTAGAATTTGACTTGGAAATAAAGCCCACCAAGTTGGTTAAGGGGAAAGGTTTAGCCAAGCTACTGGCTGAATCCAATTACGAAGCCTTGGGCATTAGTTTCATCAATACCTGCTCAGGAATTCAGCAAGCTGAGTTGCCCAGTCAAATCTCTCAGGAAGGCGTATCGCTGGCAGAGTGTGCCTAGTATCGTGACATTTTGTACTTTCTGCAGGAGGTGAAGCCCCTAGATGGAATGTGTAAAACTAAGGCAAGAACTTTGAAGCTCAAGGCAATCAAATATTGCCTCATTGGGCAATTTGTATACTAGAGAGACCCTCTAGGAGTGCTGCTGAGATGTTTGAACCCATCAAAAGCCCAGAAAGTTATGTTTGATTTCCACAGAGGACTTTGTGGGGGGCATCATTTCTAGAAGACCACAGCTCACAAAATCCTCAAGGCTGGGTATTATTGGCCCACTTTATTTGTCGATGTCAGCAGAGAAATCAGGGCCTGCATCAAATGCCAAAAGTTCTCAGGGAAACAAGATCTTGGGCCACTACCACTGAAGCCTATGATAGCTTCAACACCTTTTCAACAGTGGGGGCTAGACTTTATCGAGGAAATTCATCCACCCTCAAGTGGCCAACACAGATGGATCTTGAATGCAACAGATTATTTCACCAAGTGGATACAAGATGCCCCCACCAGAAGTACATCCCACAAAGTAATTATTAGCTTCCTGGACGATATCATAGCTAGATTTGGCTGTCCCAGTAGGATCATCACTGATAATGCTGCTTCTTTCAAATCTGAGCCTCTCACTAAGTTCTCTGAGCAATTCCATATCTCACAAATTCACTCCACCCCCTACTATCCCCAGGGAAATGGTTTAGCAGAGTCCTCCAACAAGGGCCTGATAAGGATCATCAAAAGACTATTGGAGGACAACAAAAGGGCCTGGGATTTGAAGTAGAAATTTTCTTTATGGGCTGATCAAGTGACAACGAAGAAATCCCTGGGCACCTCGCCTTTTCAACTGGTTTACGGAGTAGAGGCAGTTTTTCCCACTCAGCTCACCTTACCTATGACAAAGTTCTTTCAAGATTATGAAGGAGAGCCAGATCATATGATCAGAAGGATTCATCAGATAGTAGAAGTACAGTAGATCAGGGAACAGGTGAGGGACACAAATCATAGCCATCAACAAAGGGTCAAACAAACTTTTGACAAGAAGGTTAGGAAGAAGGAGTTCGAGATCGGGGAGTTGGTACTTAAGTGGGATGCACCCAGACAGGATAAGGGAAAACATAGCAAGTTTGACGCCCTCTAGATCTTCCCCTTCAAAATCTCTGTGGTCTTCTCAAACAACACATACCAGTTGCATGATCTGGAGGGTGAAGAGGTTTTCAACAGCCTAGTAAATGGGCATTTTCTGAAGAAATGTTTTGTTTGAGCCATAGACGACTCCTTTGTTTGTAAATATTGTCCTTTAGTTCTTTGTACATTTTATGTTTGTATATTTTCTTCTTAGTAAATGACTCCATAGCCCAATAGCAAGGAACTGAAACTGCAGAATGAGTTCTTAGAGCATCATAGGGACAACTCTATCCCCCATGGAGCCTAATGTTAGCGACATTATTTGTCTTGGGCTCAAAAATACCCAGGTCTGCAGGTTACATGGGAAGTGCCCCAATGCAACGCGGGAGAATCTCTTTTCCGATCACAATTCAAGCGAGCAGGTGAAGTTTTGATGTCAGCAGCTGAGATCCACCTACAAATTTGATCAATGTGTATCAGGATTTCGGGGCTGCCAAGTTACTCGGGATTTAGTACGAAGGATAGTGCCAATAGTTCAAGACAAATATGGGTTGTCCGATCGAGTTGAGATAGGTGGCATTCAGTCGGCGTATCGGGGATCAGTGTTTCGGGAGACGAGGAGCCTCCCATTCTTTACAGCTGAAATCGTCGATCGATGAAATGCTAAAAGCACCTTTGGAGCCAAGCCCATGATCCCAGCACCAGGTCACATCAAGTGAGCCTATAAATTGGGGCAACCCCCCTTTATAATAGCGAATACTCTCTGGGTCGTTCATCTGAAGGGAGTGCGGCACACATCCGTGTCACGTCGACATTTGAAAGTTCAAGGGGTAAGTGCACCTCGTCTTTGCACCTCCCGAAACCTTGAACCCTCAAACGCCGAAAGCACTCTGGAAAATAGGCATAAGGTCATGGCCTGTGGTCACTTGAGAAAGTAAAAGGGGTTGTACAAAGGGGAGGCCAAAAACATCGAGTTGAGTTTCATAAGGGGGCATTGTGTTCTCCAGATACTCGTTCGACGTAATCTAGATCTTGATACCTTCTGGGAATGAATGAAGAAGAAAGAGGGTGGTTGAAACCTCGCCTCACTCATTAATTGCAAAGTATGGGTGTCCCGACCGAAATCCTGCCCAAGATGGTCCTCTGTACTGTTTCTTTTCATGGAATCCATGCCGAAGTCCTCAACTCACCAGGGAAGCCTGCGCATACTAATTCAGCATTTAAGGGCTCATCTACCCCCTGACACGAGCCATGCAGAATTAAGGTGGCGTGTGACAGAGGAGTGCAGGCCAGATTTGATTGAAAAGACTCCTCGGCCCGAAATTCCAGTAAGCCTCTGTTGGGAAAATGTTTGGGAGTATATATACTTAGTTTTGATATTTTTCAAGGGATCGATGGTAGAGTGAAGCTCCCGATTGTAATGTTTTAATAAAAACTCTAGTTCTCTGGTTATGCATCGGTATGTAAGATTTCTTGTTTAATGAAAGACAGTTTCCTTATTGCATCTAGTTTTCATCTCATATCGAGGGAGTTCATGATTGACTGATTCACATGAATTATTGTAGTTGTGTTATGATAAAGGATTTATTGTGGCACTATTGTATTCTTTGGTTTTCTGCGTTTGAATGTAAGAAGATCTCATGTTTAAATGCATTCTCCTATAGTCTGCTGGAAACCTGATGTTGACAATAGACCTTTGCATCTCTCTGATACAAGTCTTCCCCCTACTCACCCTTACTACAACTCACTATCTGGAGTATGTCTAAGAACTCACTTGCCCATGCATGCCTGGCCTAGTTTCGTAGTTGAAACAATATCGTCTGAGTTTACTTCCATTCGATCACCCCTTTCATACATGAATCGTGACATAAACTGATGGGCGTCAGGCTCTGCTCCTGCTTCAATCCAGGAGTGACTTCCATCGCCAACAGAAATGAATGGCAGGAAGAGGAGAGACATCGTTGAATGGTTGTAATGATTTAATGATCATTCTAGGAGGGAATGGATGCTTTTGTGCATGAACTTGATGGTAGTTTGGATGGAACCGTCCACAGCTAATAGTCCTTGGAATTTTCAGTAGGGAGATTTCCTAACTAGAAGAACTGGAGCCCTGGAGAGAAATGGAACAACCTCAGGGACTGCATGGCAGAGAAAGGTATTCATTTCATGGGGTTGTGCAGGCTAAGGGGGAAAGAGAGCTAGAAATTAGGATTTTTGTGAGGTTGGAAACCTGAGAGCTACTTAGCCAACTACTGTGTATTTATACTTGGCCTAGGACCTATCCTTGTGGATTCATAGCCCTGGTTCGGAGATGACCTAATTTTTAGCGTAAATGAACAACAACGTCTATGGTTGGGAGGAACATCCTTGGTCTGCATCCAGTTGGTGAACGTTTACTTGCAAAGATAAGTGCTCTCTGTGTTTTTTGTTTGATGTATTCTACTGTGTATTTAATTATCTCTGAGATATGTATTCTAATATGCATGTCTGTTGGTTATTTGTTGTGCATGGCACGTTTTTTATCTCTTTTATGCTATGGCATGGATGTTGTCTTGTGCATGTGGTGTGCATGCTCCTAACATTATTGAGAAACCCTTTTCCTTTGAATTAGAGATCAAAGAACTAAGTCATGGGACTGCAGTGTTCCTATCCTGCAGGTGGTTGGGTGTGTTGTAGCCTGTTTAAGTGGTGTAGCCTGGACTCCAGGTGGTCGAGTATGTTACAGATTGGTATCAAAGATTCTAGTTGAAACACCGAGTTGGTATGGGTCAGGTTTGTTGGTCAGAGTCCCATGGTTGAGATCAAATTTTGACCGTGAAGTTAAAAATCTCAGAAGGAATGGCATTGTAGAATCTATGCAGGAGTTAGAACATCATAGATCCTTTGTAAGGGTTCAAAGGATCGTGACCATCCTCTTTGAATTCAGGAGAGATCGCCACTATGGGATCAAGAGATATCCAGGATCGTTGGATCGGAGGGCAGGTGAACAAGGGTCATCCGATGAAAGAGAAGAAAAGGTTAATTCACAACCGTCAAATTGCTTGGGGAGAGATCGATGGCCAGGAGACATTGCGGGGAACCATGTTACATGGGAATTAATTCCCCAAGGCAGTGCCACAATCAAAACCATGGTTTTATTGAGGGGTTACATGTTAGTATTAGAAGAATTTTGGTGAAAGGAGGGTTACTCCAAACCGTCGATGCATGCCCCCACAAATTGAAAGGCACGCAATGATGTGACATGCTAGTGCTCAAATATTGAAACTCTTAATAGATGACGTAGTTGGGGACCATCGATATGTAGGAGGACACACATCAACTGATCGTGTGCTCCAGATAAAATGCTTTGTGAAAAAGAAAGTGAGGAGAAGTTTAGATTTGAGATTTACGGACCCCGAAGATCCAAAATGAATATCAACTTTCCAATTAAGGAGGACACGTGGTGAAAATCTATGGAATCTGGGTGAATACCTGAAGTGAATCTCAGTCGTCTGATTAAGGAGGACATGTGGTGCAAATCCATGGACTCCAGGTGAATACCCGAAGTGAATCTTGGTTGTTCGATCTAGGAGGACACGCGAAAGAAATCCATGCACTTTGATGGAAAGTGAAAGTTGAAAGTTGAGGTTTCCGAAGTCCAAAGACCCGAAGAAATAATAGTCATCAATCTATGGGAGACATACGTTAGTAGATTGTGAGCTTCAAATAAAATCATCTCAGAAAAATTTGAGGGTTGATATTTATGAAGCCCAAAATTCCGAAGTGACATGGCTTGTGGATGTCACCTGGGATGATGTGGACACATGGGATGTGTGCCAAGTGTCAGTAAGTTTTGAGTATATAGAGTATTGGGGTGTTGGTTAGAACATGACATGTGTCACCCAGCTGAATGGGCCATGTGTCCGCTTCTAGTATTTTTCCACGTGTTGACAGATCATGTAGTTCGGAGACTAGGCACTCCAGTGGGGAAAGATGTGACAGGTTACGTTGGGTCGAAAACTCTCGAAGGCCTAAAGGATAGAGTACATATTGACCGTTGATCTTAGAAGACACGTGCATTAGATCTCACAGCGTTTTGGAGGATTGACGCTCCAGTAGAAAGTGAAGGTGTAGAGTTTGAAACCCCCAAGCCTGAAGAGTCAAAGCGATTCACAACCATGTTGGCAACAATAATATAATTTCTATTGTTTGTAAGTTGCCTACACAGGGTCTATAAATTTTCATTACTCGTCATGAGAATTATCACTAAACGACACTTGTCACTTGTCTCTTTTTACATATCTTCTTTTCGATTTTTGTTTTCATCACTGTAAGCATGAAAACTTGGGGTTGGAATTGACATTTTGTTTTGATTTGTGATTAAAGGAAGACTGCTCATGTGGTTTATTATAGAATTGTCATATTTTTTGCTATGAACATGATTTTTCTCTTTGTTTATAACCCCTTGGTTCTAAACATGCCTTGGTTGCACAAGTGAAAGACCTCCATTCATTAATATTTAATTGATATTGATGGAGTTTTGGTTCATGAAACTTTGAATTATTCCACTGTTATTCAATGCACTTACCTTTATGATCAAACTATGCATGTGCATATTTTGGTTTTAAAGTGTTTTGATCCTAGTACATACCCAATGTCAAGGTGGCATATGAAGTACAACATGCCATTACTCTTCTGCATGGTCTCAGGCTTCACGCTGTTTCTCCCACGCATGGTGATTAATGCCTCTACCTACCGTTTGAACTGTCATAGCATTTTTTTGTTGAGACTCGGGGCTATGGCTCTGTGGCTTTTTATCAAACCCTATATGTGAGTTATGTTTTGATTCCCTTCTATTCGCCATGGATCCAGTAATAAGGATCGAGCCCATGGCTCCAGTGTTAATGATCGAGCCCAATGGCATCCAAACCTTGCTATCATATGATAATTCCAGGGATGATTTTGAAAGGAACGATTGGCATTCATTCATCGAAAAGTTTAAGGGTTTCAATCTTAGAGTTTCCCAAGAATTTGCATTGACCTTCGATGGATGCAGGGCAAAGATAGGTGATGTGCAGTTAGAAGTAACATAAGATTTTTTAAGCCAAACCACGGGTTTACCAGCTGTCGGGAAAAAATGGTTCAAGAATGCAAAAATTGAAGAGGTCCCCTGGACTTTGATGTTCACCTCACGGAAAATTACTAGTTGCGATCGAGGTATGCCAGTCTCATCCTTAAAACCTAGGTGGCATGATCTACTTGCTATTGTGAAACAGTTCATTACATGTGAAGGAATATTTGGGTTAGTTTTCCTATATCATCTGCGATTGCTTATGAGTTTCATTGGCTTCCTGTTGAATATGCCCTACTTCCTACTTAGAAGTCTATACAAGATGGGAAAACGGTTTAAGAAATAGAGGTCTAATTCTAGTTTATTCCATCATGGTTTAATTAAAATTATCCTTGTGCATCAGTTGCAATTACAAAATGATTGTTGGGATGCATTTATTTTACGAAATGGCGTTGGCAACAGTGAGTTGGGACAGGTTGATAAGACGGTTATCATAGAAACCCTTGTGAAACCTACCACCTCTCCTCCACCACTCCTTCCCTGTGATCTTTCCCTTAATAATGAACCCTCAACCTACCCTGATGTTACTCGACAGGACAATCAATTGGGTTCGCACTCAAAGAGTTGCACTAAAACTATTAAAAAACCCACAGGGAAGAAGCTAAAGGGCAGCGTCGATGTTAATTACAAGAATAAAAGGGATGGTCATTTGATTTCACGATGTGCTTGAAATAAATTCAAACCCTATGCAGACACAAACAACACAATTGAATTAAGTGAAGACTCAGATTCATAAATTGAGAGGTTTTTGGCTGAGGAAGATCCCATGTCATACGGGCTCTATCCTGACACACCCTATGACTATGTAAACAACCTGCCTCCATGTATAAAAGGTAACCCATAATTCTCATGCATTCAACTCTGTGATAAACCTACCTTTCCCATGGATGATTCTCCAACCCTTAATGCTATTAGTGCCAATGCACAGTCCCTACAACCACAATGTGATGAGTGTCAATCTTGGATCGACAGGTATTATACAGATGTGCCTTTGCTACAGTCCCGACTTAAATATTTAAAAGACCAAGTGGTTTTGTTGACAAACGATAAAAATAGACTCCAATTCATAACTCAAGAAAAGGAGAAATGCCTAAAAACTACAGGATCTGTCATTTTTAAGAATGTAGAGGCAACAACAACAATCGTAAACTCCAAGATTGCTTGATATGTTTTAATTCCATGATTTGAGGTATGATCTTTTTAAATTTTAGCATGATTTTGTCACTCTCAAGTTAGTATATACGATTTGATTGAATAGATTACCTTTCTTATAAAGATTAGTTTGTTTTTTTAATTGAATAAAATATGATTGTAGCTGTTATTATAACTAGCTACAAAATCATAAGATTCTGTAGCCGGTTAGAAAAATTCGAATTGCTTGATTTGACAATTGAAAACATATCTAAAATCTTCCCATTCTCATTTGTTTCAGGAACCCATGATTTCCAAGGATATATGAGGCACTGTTGAAGATCTCCCAGCCATATCAACTTTGTGTTTTTAGTAAATAGATTAGGTTGTTGATAGTTTTGATATCTAATGAAATCAGGGAGGTTGTATCCCCCATATTTTTGGAATAGATTTGATATTATCAACAAGAAACATTTTTTTCCTAGAACCTATATAAGCATGTTATTTTGTAAACATGAGAATCATCTCTGCCTGGGGAAAGACTATGGATTTTTCATCTATAGACTTGAATGGAATATAATACTCGTCACAACTTTAGCTTTTCCATATTGTGGTTTTATTCAAGTCATGTTTGTTTCAATTTGTAAATAGATTATGATTGCTTTCGTTATCATGGTTTACTACAAGATGATATGATAAAAGTTTATATATTATCCATGTTTCATGTTCCAGATTTAACACATAGTAATCATTCATTCAATTTGAATTAAGAGGTTTATCTTTGATTTCGATCAAATGTTTATACACAGGTTCTCACAGCAAGATTTATCTTATTGTGGCTGCTTGTAAGATTATAAGATTACTGTGAATGCATCTATTAGATGTTTTAATGTTATTATTCAAACTTCATCATTGCTTCTTCACATTTATTAGCAGCAATTTCAGGATCTGTCGCAGGTTTACATCATCAGGTAAGGTGACTGGATGCTACACATCGAACAGATATTGGATGCAACAACAGGTCAGCCTGTTATTTGATTTCGTTAGCATAATAAATATAGAAGTCCCCTGTAGTTAAAACAATTTTTAACATCTGCTATTTCTTATGTTTAATTAGACAGTTTGATATTTGATTTCTTTTATATAAACATTATAAGAAAACAAATCATAAAGATTAGATAATAGTTTTACTGTTGTTTAAAAAATCAATTTACATTCGATTTTCACGGATTTAGATTAAAATTCGTATTTTGTACATATTATATATATCTTAGAATTAGAATTATTTGTATGTATTGTACATATGATAAGTAGAGTTATTTTATAAGTATTAGTTAGTTAAACTGTAAATACATATTAGACCTATATATAGTTTTCAACGATTGTTATTCATCAAGTTATTGCATTTCCTTTAGTTTTGTTTTTCGCTTTCTTTAGGACTTAGATCGGCCAACGGAGCCGCTAAAACCATTGAAGTGGATTAATCCAAACGGCTTGGGTTAATTAGACAACCACGGACCAGATTCACTCTTCCAGTTGACGAGCGGTCAATTTCGCCCTGGTACAATGACATGAAATTTTGTCTTATACACGAATCAGCTCCCCGTCACCTTGATCCCACAAAAAGGAGATCACTAAGATTAAAATCTACTTCTTTTCAAATGATTAATGGTATTTTGTTTCATAAAAATTTTGATAGAGTACTAATGCACTGTCTTGAAAAGGATGAAGCAGAAAAAGTCTTATTGGAATTGCATGCAGGAGAAGCTCGTGGGCATTTTGGTGGAGACACCACTGCCCATAAAGTATTAAGAGTAGGTTATTACTGGCCTACCCTTTTTAAAGACACTCATGCTTTATTTCACAAGTGTGTGATTTGTCAAAAATCATCCGGACGGATACATAAACCAACGTTCCCTTTGAAACCAGTTTCGGTAGACTCCCCTTTTCAGCAGTGGGGTCTGGATATTATAGGCCAAATCAATCCACCTTCCTCGCAACAGCATAAATATATCATAATAGCCACATATTACTTCACTAGGTGGTCTGAGGCTGCCCCATTAAAATATGTAAATGCCAGTTAGGTAATATCCTTCTTGAATTCAAATATTATTACTCGATTTGGTATCCATGAATGCCTGGTATTTGATAATGCTTCTTATTTTTTGTCTCTTTAAATGAGTGATTTTTCTCTAGAAAAAGGAATTAAATTAAGGTATTCTTCCAGCTATTACCCCCAAGACAACGGTTTGGTAGAATCAACTAATAAAAATCTCATCAAAATTATCAAAAGAACGGTCTCCGAAAACCATAAAAATTGGCATAACGCATTGTTAAATGCAATCTGGGCTGATAGACTAACTCCTAAAACTATTGTGGGTAACTCACCTTTCTTTCTCGTATACCGCAGGGAGGCGATTCTTCCACCACATGTCCTTCTTCCATCTCTACAGATATCGCAGAAAGTACAGGAAGAAGACTATCCCCCTTTGGAGAGTCGAATTAACGCTTTGTTAAAATTAGAATAAGTGAGGGCTCAAGAAAAACGAAAATTGGATCAACATCAACTCATTGTTAAAAACTGGGTTGATTCCAATTCTGCCTCTGATAGAAATTTTGAGGTAGGTGATCTTGTCCTAAAATGGGACAAACCTCATGAGGGAAAAGGAGAGCACACTAAGTTTCAGAACTCGTGGTTGGGACCATTTTTAATTGTTGAGAAATTGGGTCCTAGTTCCTTCTGATTACAGAATTTAGAGGGGCAACCAGACACATTTCCAATGAATGGCCAAGCTCTAAAAAGGTACTTTGCCTGATGACGCTCCCATGCACACTGTGTAAATATTTTTTGTTTTGTTTGTTGTTTTTTTTTCTTTGCTGGTTTGTTTTGATTTCTCCGTTATGCTTATCGGTCTTTCTTTTTGAAACATATGCCTGCATCACGGGCTAGCTCAGACGAAGAGAACGTAAAATTTTCCCCTCCAAAATGATTGTTGAAAGTTTTTTAAACATCAATTGTGGTATTTCTCTAAGTTTGCATCCATGTTGAAGATAATTTGTTTTTTGAAAAATGCTTCTTGATTTCAATCTGCAACTGAAGGTATTCACGATCATCCATAAAAATTATTTTTATGTTGTCCCTATTCCTTAAGAGAACAACTCAAAGATGTCTCCCTGCTCTTGAAAGTCAATTTTATTAACAAATTGTTTCTAAATCTTGATGAAGGAAAACTACGAAATTTCTTCAAGGTCTGTGACATACTAAGATGTGTTAAAAAACTAGAATTTTCAGTGTTACCCCGCTCTATTAAATATCTTTAAAAAACTAAATAAATTTTTAGAGAGCTGTGGGAAGTGCTTGTAAACCCGCCAGGATACTGAACAGGTCTGCTGGCAGCAGGTAAATGCATGCATGACACCAAGATAACTTCGTCGGGGTACTGAACAGGCCCGCTGGCAGCGAAGCAATGTCAGGTATAAGAAAATTCTCAGATATGGATTTTGTTTTGACCTTAAACGTCCTTCATTCTGATCTAGAACTTCTTGACAGGATACAAATATTGGAGTGGGTTAATTGACATCCCTGTCGAGGCTATGGACGCCTGCTGGCAGCAATGGCCTTGTCAACAGTATTGAAGATTTTAACTTTAATATCGTGACTCTATTCTGTTAAGATTGTTGTTAGTTTTCGTCTCTTTAAAAATAACAGTTGTCTGAAAATTGGAATGCATTATAATTGTTTACGATGTTCAAACAACTTTTTGGTTGTTTTTGATTCAAATTTTTTTTTCTGATTATCCTAATCTAAACTCGTTCATTTGGCAGAGATAACTACTTCTCCTAGCGTGTCTCCATTGTTGGCATCAATAATATAATTTCTATTGTTTGTAAGTTGCCTACACAGGGTCTCTAAATTTTCATTATCCGTCATGAGCATTCTCACAAAACAACACTTGTCACTTGTCTCTTTTTACATATCTTATTTTCGATTTTTGTTTTCATGATTGTAAGCATGAAAAATCGCGATTGGAATTGACATTTTGTTTTTATTTGTGATTAAAGGAAGACTGCTCATGTGGTTTATTATAGAATTGTCATATTTTTTTCTATGAACATGATTGTTCTCCTTGTTTATAACCCCTTGGTTCTAAACATGCCTTGGCTGCACAAGTGAAAGACCTCCATTCATTAATATTTAATTGATATTGATGGAGTTTTCGTTCATGAAACTTTGAATTATTCCACTGTTATTTGATGCACTTACCTTTGTGATCAAACTATGAATGCACATATTTTGGTTTTAAAGTGTTTTGATCCTAGTACGTACCCAATGCCAAGGTGGCATACAGAGTACAACATGCCATTACTCTTCTGCGTGGTCTTGGGCTTCACGATTTTTCTCCCACACATGGTGATTAATGCCTCTACCTATCGTTTGAACTGTCATAGCATTGTTTTGTTGAGGCTCGAGGCTATGGCTCTGTGGCTTTTTATCAAACCCTATATGTGAGTTATGTGTTGATTCCCTTTTGTTCACCATGGCTCCAGTGGTAAGGATCAAGCCCATGGCTCCAGTGGTAAGGATCGAGCCCAATGGAATCCAAACCTTGCTATCATATGATAACGCCAGGGATGATTTTGAAAGGAACGGTTGGCATTCGTTCATCGAAAAGTTTAAGGGTTTCAATATGAGAGTTGCCCAAGAATTTTCCTTGACCTTCGATGGCTACAGGGAAAATATAGGCGACGTGCAGTTAGAAGTAACATAAGAGTTTTTAAGCCAAGCCACGGATTTACCAGCTGTCAGGAAAAAATTGTTCAAGAATGCAAAAGTTGAAGAGGTCCCTTGGACTGTGATGTTCACCTCACGGAAAATTACTAGTTGCGATTGAGGTATGCCAGTCTCATCCTTAAAACCTAGGTGGCATGATATAATTGCTATTGTGAAATAATTCATTATGTGTGAAGGAATATTTGGGTTAGTTTTCCTGTATCATCTGTGATTGCTTATGAGTTTCATTAGCTAACCGTTGAATATGCCCTACTTCCTGCTTAGAAGTCTGTACAAGATGGGAAAATGGTTTAAGAAACAGAGGTTTGATTCGAGTTTATTCCATCATGGTTTAATTAAAATTATCCTTGTGCATCAGTTGCAATTAAAAAATGATTGTTGGGATGCATTTATTTTATGAAATGGCTTTGGCAACAGTGAGTTGGGACAGGTTCATAAGCCGATTATCGTAGAAACCCTTGTGAAACCTACCACCTCTCCTCTATTGCTCCTGCCTTGTGATCTTGCCCTTAATAATGAACCCTCGACCTACCTTGATTTTACTCAACATGACAATTAACCGCTTCACACCCAAAGAGTTACACTAAAAATGTTAAAAAACCCACAGGGAAGAAGCTAAAGGGCAGCGTCGATGTTAATTACAAGAATAAAAGGGCTGGTCGTTTGATTTCACAATGTGCTTGAAATAAATTCAAACCCTATGCAGACACAAACAACACAATTGAATTAAGTGAAGACTCAGATTCAGAAATTGAGAGGTTTTTGGCTAAGGAAGATCCCATGTCATATGGGCTTTATCCTGACACACCCTATGACTATGTAAACAACCTGCCTCCATGTCTAAAAGGTAACCCAGAATTCTTGGGCATTCAACTCTATGATAAACCTACCTTTTGCGTGGATGATTCTCCAACCCTTAATGCTATTAGTGCCAATGCACAGTCCCTACAGCCATAGTGTGATGAGTGTCGATCCTGGATCGACAGGTATTATAAAGATGTGCCTTTTCTACAGTCTTGGCTTAAATATTTAAAAGACCAAGTGGATTTGTTGACAAACGAGAATAGTAGACTCCAATACATAACTCATGCAAAGGAGAAACACCTAAAAACTACAGGATCTGTCATTTTTAAGAATGTAGAGGCAACAATAGTAATCGTAAACTCCAAGATTGCTTGATATGTTTTAATTCCATGATTTGAGGTATGATATTTTTAAATTTTAGCATGATTTTGTCACTCTCAAGTTAGTATATACGATTTGATTGAATAGATTATATTTCTTATAAAGATTAGTTTGTTTTGTTAATTGAATAAAATATGATTGTAGTTGTTATTATAACTAGCTACAGAATCGTAAGATTCTGTAGCTAGTTAGAAAAATTCGAATTGCTTGATTTGACAATTGAAAACATATCTAAAATATTCCCATTTTCATTTTTTTCAAGAACCCATGATTTCCAAGGATATATGAGGCACTGTTGAAGATCTCCCAACCATATCAACTTTGTGTTTTTAGTAAATAGATTAGGCTATTGATAGTTTTGATATCTAATGAAATCAGGGAGGTTGTATCTCCCATATTTTTGGAACAGATTTGATATTATCAACAGGAAACATTTTGTTCCTGGAACCTATATAAGCATGCTATTTTGTAAACATGAGAATCATCTCTACTTGGGGCAAGACTATGGATTTTTCATCTACAGACTTGAATGGAATATAATACTCGTCACAGCTTTAGCTTTTCTGTATTGTGGTTTTATTCAAGTTGTTAGCGAAATTATTTGTCTTGGGCTCAAAAATACCCACATCTGCAGGTTACACAGGAAGCACCCCAGCGCAACGCGGGAGAATCTCTTTTCCAATCACAAGTCAAGTGAGCAGGTGAAGTTTTGATGTCAGGAGCCAAGATCCACCTACAAAGATGATCAACGTGCATCGGGATTTCGGGGCTACCAAGTTGCCCGAGATTTAGCACGAAGGATAGCGCCAATAGTTCAAGACAAATATGGATCGTCCGATCCAGTTGAGACAGGTGGTAGCCAGTCATTGTATCGGGGATCGGTGTTTCAGGAGACGAGGAGACTCCCATTATTTATAGCTGAAATCGTCGATCGGTGAAACGCTGAAAGCCCCTTTGGAGCCAAGCTCAGGATCCCAGCACCAGGTCACATCAAGCAAGCCTGTAAATGGGGGTAGCCCCCCTTTTTAATAGTGAATAGTCTCTGGGTCATTCATATGAAGGGAGAACGGTGCACATATGTGTCATGTCGGCATTTGGAAGTTCAAGGCGTAAGCACACCTCATCTTTGCACCTCCCAAAACCTCGAACCTCGAAACGCCGAAAGCACTCTAGAAAATAGGTGTAAGGTCACGGCCCGTGGTCACTTGAGAAATAAAAAGGGGTTGTACAAAGGGGAGGCCAAAAGAGTTGAGTTGAGTTTCAGAAGGGGGCATATTGTTCTCCAGGTGATGGTTTGACGTAATCTAGATCCCAATACTTGCCGGGAATGAATGAAGAAGAAAGAGGGTGGTTGAAACCTCGCCTCCCTCATTAATTGCAAAGTATGGGTGTCTCGGCTAAAAGCCTGCCCAAGATGGTCCTTTGTACTGGTTCTTTTCATGGAAGCCACGTCGAAGTCCTCAACTCGCCAGGGAAGCTTGTGCATGCTAATTCAACATTTAAGGTCTTATCTACCCCCTGGCGCGAGCCATGTAGAATTAAGGTGGCGTATGATAGAGGAGTGCAGGCCAGATTTGATTGAAAATAATCCTCGGCCCGAAGGTCCAGTAAGCCTCTGTTGGGAAAATGTTTGGGAGTATATATACTTAGTTTTGATATTTTTCAAGGGATCGATGGTAGAGCGAAGCTCCCAATTGTAATGTTTTAACAGACACTCTAGTTCTCTGGTTATGCATTTGTATGTAAGATTTCTTGTTTAATGAAAGACAGTTTCCTTATTCCATCTAGTTTTCATCTCATACCGAGGGAGTTCAAGATTGACTGATTCACATGAATTATTGCAGGTGTGTTATGATAAAGGACTTATTGTGGCACTATTGTATTCTCTGGTTTTCTGCATTTGAATGTAAGATCTCGTGTTAAAATGCATTCTCCTACAGTCTGCTGGAAACCTGATGTTGACAACAGACCTTTGCATCTCTCTGATACAAGTATTCCCCCTACTCACCCTTACTACAACTCATTGTCTGGAGTATGTCTAAGACCTCACTTGCCCATGCATGCCTGGCCTAGTTTCGGAGTTGAAACAATATCGTCCGAGTTTACTTCCATTCGATCACCCCTTTCATACACGAATCATGACATAAACTGATGGGCATTGGGCTCTGCTCCTACTACAATCTAGGAGTGACTTCCGTTGCCAACATTTCTGGCGCCATTGTCGGGGAAGAAGTTGAAAATCTTCCCTGGAATTGAATGACATTGAGCTTCTGATTCTGAAGGTGCATCAGGCATCAGAGCCCTTGAAGATTGCTACTGTGCATCTGGTGACTCCATTGTGACGGCTCCACTGTGGCGAACTTGCCGTGTCAATTGTGGCTTTCAGAGGAAGACACACGCGATCCCATCCACAGCTACCTCTAGCTACACCTAAGACTGGTCAGGAGGTGGTCCTTGGAAAAGGAAAGGCCTCTGAAGGAGAAGCTATCGCCTCTGAACTAGGTAATCCGCCATCTCCTTCTGTAAGAACTCCATTTTCTCCTCCTCAGTTTCCTAGCAGACCACTTTCTGAAGTTTCCCGTTTCCTAAATTTTGGGAGTGTTCTTGTTGAGGTTTCCAACCCTGGTCTGGTATTAGAGGGAGAATTCCTTGTCATTCCCATTTCTCCTAAAGTTGCACCTTGGCATAGACCTAAGACCACATAAGATCTCCCCACTCTTGGCTTTACCTCTATTCCTCTTGTTATTGTTGTCACTTCTGCATGAGGGGAAACATCAGCCAACTTAAGCTCGCTATACTTCTCCCTAAATCCCCTATTGTTTCCCACTGCCCTAAGAAGCTCATTCCCAGTATCCCCTTTTCGATCTCCTTCTCCTCTGAGTTCTCCTCCACACAATATCCCTATGGCAGGAGAAGATCCCCTTATGACTAGAATGGAGGCCATTATAGCTGCTAGGTATGCCCCCCTCGTGCTACCACAACCTCTCAATGCCCTCCCAGCAGATGGTTACCTCAAGCCACTGCCCAAGTTTACAGGTGAGGGGGACATAACTGTAGAAGAACACCTAGAGGCCTTTTATTGTTTCACTGATGATAATGTCATCATGCATGTAGAAATATGGATGAGGATTTTTTTCCATAGCCTTCAAGGCAAGGCTATAAAATGGTTCAAGGCCCTGCCTCCTGGATCTATTGATGGGATAGAAGATTTAGATAATTCCTTTTTGAGACAGTGGGGAGATAAAAAAGACTTCATGTATTACATGACAGAGTTTGGGTCTTTGAAGAGAAAGGAAGGAGAGTCTGTCTCCGACTTCTCCAAGAGATTTAATAAAATGTACAACAAAATCCTTGATGAGATAAAACCCTCCGAAGCTTCTGCAAAGATCACTTATGCTAGCGCCTTTGATCCCAATTTCTGCCTCCTGTTGAGGGAAAGAAGAGCCACTACTCTGGCCCATATGCAAGATGAAGGCGTGGAGGTAGAATCTAATATATTGGTTGTGGACTGACTCAGGAACACTACTGCTAGAAACATATCCAGGCATAAGCTTCCTCATCCATCTCCTCTCCCCTGCCCCTTCAGATAGATGAGACAAGTAGAATACTAAATTCACTTTCTGCTAGAATGGAAAGGTGGGAGTTAGAAGGGAAGCCCATGTACAGAAATCCCCAGAATGCTGATGGTAGAGGTTTCAGGAGACCTGATAACAATGGACCATGGGCCTTCCCAAGGGAACAAAGGGAAAAAGATAGAGAAGATCAAAGGATTCAAACCCCTATCCAAAATAACCTGGTTACTCATGAGGGAGGGGAGGAGATAGACGAGTTCGACCCTGAAATTCATTGTGTTGAAGAAGCTCCTCCTTTTCCCCATTTGACTCAGTCTGCATATGAAAAATCCCTGATGAACATCCAAATCCATGAGTTAGGGAAGGGGGAAAGGGTCGGTCACACCTCTAACAGATACAATCTCAGGTCAAGAAAGAAAAAAGGAGACTTTGACAGCCAAGACCAGCCCCTCATAGCAGATAGGCCTACTAAATCCACAACAGCCACTTCTAAAGAAAAGAAAACTTAGAGTACTTTGCCAGTAGCCAAGGAGCCTGCCACTGAGGTAAGGGAAGCTCCTAAGCCTATCCCCTCCTTCAATTTTGAGCATGAGATTCAAAATATTAGAATTCCTATACCCCTATTTGAACTCGTTAAAAACGAAGATTTCAAAATATCCCTCTCCAAGTTGCTACAATCTGAGTCCCCCCAGCCTCCCTCTGACTCAGTGAACCTTCAAGATGAAAAGCCAGCAGTTGTCCTAGGGCCCATGGTAGAAGATAGAGATGATTCATCTCCCCCCTTCTACACATCCATGAATATACATGACAAAGTGTTGCATAACTGCCTCATGGATTCAGGGGCTTCCCATAACCTTATGCCCAAAATAGTAATGGAAGAATTGGGACTAGAGGTGACAAAAACTTATCATGATTTATACTCTTTCTATTCAAGAAGAGTACAGTGTCTAGGAGTCATCAAAGACTTGGTGGTTTCTTTGTTTCAACTTCCGATGAAGAGTGTGGTCATGGATATTGTGGTAGCTGGCGTTCCCCCCAAATTTGCCATGCTTTTGTCTAGATCTTGGATTAAAAATCTTGGGGGAACATTACATATGGATCTCATGTATGCCACCATTCCAGTATTCAGAGGGGAGCAAAAGAGGTTATATAGAGAAACTCAGTTGACCTACATTGTTAGTGATGAAGAAAATCCAACCAATCACCCCATCTTTGCACTTGACACCGACTTGGGGTCTAGCTTATTGCAGCTCACTGACGCTCCTGAAGACCCTTTCCAAGTCAGAAAGAAGCCCAGTCTTGATTATCTAATTCCCCATCCAAGCCCCTCCGTGTGGAAGATGTTTTTCGATGGAGCTTCTTCTAGCGAAGGAGCTGGCGCTGGGGTGGTTTTCATATCACCTTGTCAAGAGGCCATATCCCTGTCATACAAGCTGGAATTGGAAATCACCAACAATGTGGCAGAGTATGAAGCTCTTGTTCTGGGTACGAGGGCCACAAAGGAAATGGGAATTAAAGAAATAGAAATATTTGGAGATGCTGAGTTGATTATCCAGCAAGTCAGAAATGCTTATCGTGCTAATAATCCCTGGCCCAGGAATTACAGAAATGAGGTATGGGACCTAATTGACAATTTCTTCTTGTCCTTTAACATTTCTTTCATTCCGAGGAGGGAGAATACTTCAGCCGATTCTTTAGCTATCTCAGCTAGTTTTCTCAAATTTCCTCTGCCGCCTATGGTCAAATATGATGTTGAAATAAGATATAGGCCCTTTGTATCGGAAAACGTCAAGCATTGGAAGGTGTTTGAAGATTACCTGGAAATCGGAAAATTTCTCCAATCTGTTGATGAATTTTCTGCGTTGCATATTGATTAGGATTCCAACCCGGAATGCGACCCTCACCCTGAGGTGTTTTTAAATTAAATTGCTAATCATCAGATTATTCAGCTGCCTAGCAATCCCATTCTGAGGGGACTAATCCCTTTAGAAAGTCTGTTCGATGGGAATGATGTGGCTGTAAAGGGTAAGGTTTCAAATGAAGATGCTGATACAACTGAATGCAACATTGACACACAAGAGGAGCCTAGGTTTGTCAAATTATCAAGTAGTTTGACCAAAGAACAGAGGGCCGAATATATTGAGTTTCTGAGAGAGTTTGTTGATGTGTTTGCATGGTCATACGAGGACCTTAATACATATGACACATCCATCATTGAACAGAAGATCCCATTGAAGGAAGAAGCCATGCCATTTAGGCATAAGCTAAGACAGATAAATCCCATGTTACTGCCTGTCATGGAGAAAGAAATGAAGAAGTTGCTAGAAGCCCAGATTATCATCCCCTTGAGATATTCCAAATGGGTGGCCAATTTGGTTCTGGTGAGGAAGAAAGGTGGAGAAATCAGGCTTTGTGTTGATTTCAAGAACCTGAACAGGAGTTGAAAGAAAGACAATTACCCCCTACCTAAGATGGAGCACATACTACAGAGGGTAACTGGTGCATCTAGGATATCCATGATTGATGGGTTTTCTGGCTATAATCAGATATTGGTCATGCCTGAGGACAGGGAAAAGACAACCTTCACCACTCCTTGGGGCACATTCATGTATGCGAAAATGACTTTTGGACTTCTGAATGCAGGAGCAACATTTCAGTGAGCTATGGATATAGCCTTCATCAGAGAGAAAGACCAGTTTGTAGTGATCTACCTAGAAAACATCACAGTCTTCTCCAAGTCTGATAAAGAGCACTGCCATCACTTAAGGAAAGTTTTCTTGAAGTGCTGGAGGTTTGGTCTCTCCCTAAATCCAAAGAAATCCTTATTTGCTA
This sequence comes from Picea sitchensis, assembly GCA_010110895.2. Classification (NCBI taxonomy): domain Eukaryota; kingdom Viridiplantae; phylum Streptophyta; class Pinopsida; order Pinales; family Pinaceae; genus Picea; species Picea sitchensis. The sequence continues at coordinate 424,694 of SNQJ01S0009082.1, forward strand.
TGATGGAGGGCAAGATGTTAGGCCATATAGTATCATCGGAAGGAGTGAGGATTGATCCTAGTAGAGTGGAGGCAATTCAAACCCTGTCACTTCCCAGGTTTAAAAAAGAGGTCCAGGCCTTTTTAGGAAAGATTAATTTCCTAAGGAGATTCGTCTCAAATTTTGCTGAACTGGTAAAACACATCACGACCATGCTCAGAAAGGGAAACGAAGTGAAATGGATCGCTGAACCTAGGGAATCTTTTTTCCAAATAAAGAAGGAACTAACTGAGGTGCCTGTGTTGATTAGTCCTGATTATTCCAAACTTTTCCTAGTTTTTTCTTTTGCTTCTTTCGATACGGTAGCAGCAATATTATTGCAGAAAAATGAGGAAGGACGGGAGAAACCCATTGCCTTCTTCAGCAGGGCACTAAGAGATGTAGAGATCAGGTATGAAATCATGGAGAAACACGCCTATGCCTTAGTGAAAGCTCTCAAAGCTTTCAGAGTCTACGTCTTGCACTCAAAGGTAACCGCATATGTTCCTTCGGCTTCCATGAAGGACATCCTTGTGCAGCCTAATATAGATGGGAGAAGAGGCAGATGGATTGCTAGGATCCTGGAATTTGACTTGGAAATAGATCCCACCAAGTTGGTTAAGGGGTAAGGTTTAGCCAAGCTACTGGGTGAATCCAATTATGAAGCCTTGGGCGTTAGTTTCATCAATACCTGCTCAGGAATTCAACAAGCTGAGTTTCCCAGTCAATGCTCTCAGGAAGGTGTATTGCTGGCAGAGTGTGCCTGGTATCGTGACATTTTGTACTTTTTCTAGGAGGTGAAGCCCCCGGATGGAATGTGTAAAAGTAAGGCAAGAGATTTGAAGCTCAAGGAAGTCAGACATTACCTCATTGGGCAAGTTTTATACTGGAAAGACCCTCTAGGAGTGTTGCTGAGATGTCTGAACCCACCAGAAGCCCAGAAAGTTATGTTTAATTTCCACGGAGGCCTTTGTGGGGGGCATCATTTCTGGAAGACCACAGCTCAAAAAATCCTTAGGGCTGGGTATTACTGGCCCACTTTATTCATCGATGTCAGCAGAGAAATTAGGGCCTGCATCAAATGCCAAAAGTTATCAGGGAAATAACAGCTTTGGCCACTACCACTGAAGCCTGTGATAGCTTCATCACCTTTTCAACAGTGGGGGCTAGACTTTATCGGGGAAATTCATCCACCCTCAAGTGGCCAGCACAGATGGATCCTGAGTACAATAGATTATTTCACCAAGTGGATAGAAGTTTCCCCCACCAGAAGTACATCCCACAAAGTAATTATCAACTTCCTGGAGGATATCATAGCCATATTTAGCTTTCCCATCAGGATCGTCACTGATAATGCTGCTTCTTTCAAATCTGAGCCTCTCACTAAGTTCTGTGAGCAGTTCCATATCCCGCTAATTCACTCCACCCCCTACTATCCCTAGGGAAATGGTTTAGCAGAGTCCTCCAACAAGGGCCTGATAAGGATCATCAAAAGACTATTGGAGGATAACAAAAGGGCCTGGGATTCAAAGTTGAAATTTTCTTTATGTGTTGATCGAGTGACAACGAAGAAATCCCTGGGCACCTCACCTTTTTAGCTGGTTTACGGAGCAGAGGCAGTTTTTCCCACTCAGCTCGCCTTACTTGTGACAAAGTTCTTTCAAGATTATGAAGGAGAGTCGGATCATATGATCAGAAGGATTCATCAGATAGTATAAGTATACCAGATCAGGGAACAAGTGAGGGACACARCTCATAACCATCAACAAAGGGTCAAACAGGATTTTGACAGGAAGGTCAGGAAGATGGAGTTCGATATCGGGGATTTGGTACTTAAGTGGGATGCACCCAGAAAGGATAAGGGAAAACATAGCAAGTTTGACGCCCTCTGGATCAGCCCCTTCAAAATATCTGAGGTCTTCTCAAACAACACATACTATTTGCACGATCTAGAGGGTGAAGAGGTTTTCAACAGCCCAGTAAATGGGCATTTTCTGAAGAAATGTTTTGTTTGAGCCATAGACGGCTCCTTTGTTTGTAAATATTGTCCTTTAGTTCTTTGTTAATTTTATGTTTGTATATTTTCTGCTTAGTAAATGACTCCATAGCCCAATAGCAAGGCACTGAAACTACAGAATGAGTTCTTAGAGCATCACAGGGACGACTCTATCCCCCATGGAGCCTAATGTTAGCGACATTATTTTTCTTGGGCTCAAAAATACCCAGGTCTGCAGGTTACACGGGAAGCGCCACAACGCAACGTGGGAGAATCTCTTTTCCAATCACAGGTCAAGTGAGCGGGTGAAGTTTTGATGTCAGCAGCCAAGATCCACCTACAAAGATGATCTATGTGCATCGCGATTTCAGGGCTGCCAAGTTGCCCGAGATTTAGCACGAAGGATAGCGCCAATAGTTCAAGACAAATCTGGGTCGTCTGATCCAGTTGAGATAGGTGGCAGTCAGTCGGTGTATCGGGGATCGGTGTTTCGGGAGACGAGGAGCCTCCCATTCTTTACAGCTGAAATTGTCGATCGACGAAATGCCGAAAGCACCTTTGGATCCAAGCCCACGATCCCAGTAGAAGGTCACATCAAGCGAGCCTGTAAATGGGGCAGCCCCGTTTATAATATAAAATACTCTCTGGGCCATTCATCTGAAGGGAGCATGGTGCACATCCATGTCACGTCGGCATTCGGAAGTTCAAGGGGTAAGTGCACCTCATATTTTCACCTCCCGAATCCTCTAACCATGAAATGTCGAAAGCACTCTGGAAAATAGGCGTAAGGTCACGGCTCGTGGTCACTTGAGAAAGTAAAAGGGGTTGTACAAAGGGGAGGCCAAAAGCATCGAGTTGAGTTTCAGAAGGGGGCATTGTGTTCTCCAGATGCTGGTTCGACGTAATCTAGATCTCGATACCTGCTGGGAATGAATGAAGAAGAAAGAGGGCGGTTGAAACCTCGCCTCACTCATTAATTTCAAAGTATAGGTGTCCCGGCTGAAAGCCTTACCGAGATGGTCGTCTGAACTAGTTCTTTTCATGGAATCCACGCCAAAGTTCTCAACTCACCGGGGAAGCCTACGCACACTAATTCTGCATTTAAGGGCTTAGCTACCCCCTGGCGCGAGCCATGCAGAATTAAGGTGGCGTATGATAGAGGAGTGCACTCCAGATTTGATTGAAAAGACTCCTTGGCCTGAAAGTCCAGTAAGCCTCTGTTGGGAAAATGTTTGGGAGTATATATACTTAGTTTTGATATTTTTCAAGGGATCGATGGTAGAGCGAAGCTCTCGATTGTAATGTTTTAACAGACACTCTAGTTCTCTGGTTATGCATCTGTATGTAAGATTTCTTGTTTAATGAAATACAATTTCCTTATTCCATCTAGTTTTCATCTCATACCGAGGGAGTTCATGATTGATTGATTCACATGAATTATTGCAGTTGTGTTATGATAAAGGATTTATTGTGTCACTATTTTATTCTCTGGTTTTTTGCGTTTTAATGTAAGAAGATCTCGTGTTTAAATGCATTCTCCTACAGTCTGCTGGTAACCTGATGTTGACAACAGACCTTTGCATCTCTCTGATACAAGTCTTCCCCCTTCTCACCCTTACTACATGATGCAGGATAATCTCTCCACGTCATCCATCCAGCCAGCCACATCGAACGTGTGCATTCAAAGCTGAAGAGAGAGGCACAGTCCTCATTTAAATCTGAATTGAATGTAATTAAAAGTTTAAGATGTTGAGCTAGGAAGCCGTGCATTTGTGCAGGCATTAGATAGATCGGCCTTTAATGTTTGTAAGGCTGAGATCTAGATCCAGATAGTGGACTAGATAGCCCATTCAATGAAATTGAATAGGGTAGGTAGATTGGAGGGAAGAGCTCGAAGAGCCCCCTCAGGTAAAAGAGATTTTGTATCTCATTTTGTAGTAGTGGAAGTGGTAGAGTAGAGTTGTAGTTGTAAGTTGAGTTAGAATATATGAGTAGAGAGTAGAAGAGAAGAGACGAGACCTTGTTACTGTAAGTTTTAAA
>SNQJ01S0009082.1:428757-448334 GCA_010110895.2 Picea sitchensis
CAGAGGAGAAAGGAAGACCAAGGTCGAGGCCTTTGAAATATTGAAATTCTTCCAACTACAGGAAGAAAGCACCAACGCTCAGGAGGGAACACAGTAGCCGTTAGATTGACGGGAGGAGGAGATTTGGACCGTTAGTTTCTACATCTAGAAGGAATTAGGAGGAGAGCGCAGGAAGAATGGATCTAGACCGTTGGATCTTGGTCCAATTACCCATCAGTTGTTGGATCGGACAGGAGCTGCATGAGGTTTACCATTGGGAATAGCCGAGGTGAAAGTCCCGATGAAAGGCATTGAGGCATCGGGATATTGACGTTCATGATATCAGGGGTATCGAGGATGTGAGGAGAGTCACTTGACACCAGGAACCCTGAGTTAGCGAGATTTGATCTGGACCATTTTTTTGGGAGCAGATGTGTGTCACGAGATTACCCACATCTGGGACTCGGGCATCGGAGGTTGGAAGAGGAAGTCTTTCGACTTCATGAGTGGAGAAAAGGTGAGATCTCTATGTTGTGGGCCTAGCTGACGTCACATCAGGATATCAACACTTGGGATATCAAAGTTCTTGAGGTCGAGTAAATCGAAGCATTGAAAACTCCGAAATAGCGAGGTTTGATCTGGACCGTCCGTTTGAGGAGACACGTGGCGGAAATCAGTGACCCATCGATATATCGACTACCATGGTTTTGAGTTGATAGAGGATTCCTGTTATCGAAGCATTGAAACCTCCGAAACAACAAGGGTTGATCTAAACCGTCCATTCACTTGGGACGCATGTCAGAGATTTGGAGAAAGTCAGGGATCGGCATATCGGGGACTCTGTGGATGGGGAGTCCATGTGCCTCAGAATTGTGAACCCCAAAATCTCGACAAGGAGGAAAGCGTCATCGTGAGGCCAGTTGTCAACTTATCAAAGGAGAAGGGAAGCACCACTGAGGGGACAACTGTCAGTATATCGGCACATCAGAGATCGTCATTTCATGAGTCCCGAGGATGAGGCGTCCGGGACATTTGAAGTCGTGAAATCGAGAGAAATGATCAGGATTGTCCATAATAGGAGGACGCGTGGAGGAGGTCAGAGTACTCGGGAGATTTCCCGAAAGGTTGTCATCCATTGACATTATGGGGATTGTGAAATTGGGAATCCCGTGGACAAGAAGTCCTTGCAATTCGGAATCGCGAGGCCCGAAATCGCGACAAGGAGGGAAGTGCCATTTAAGGGGCCAGCTGTCAGAATATCGGAGAATCAGGATTCGAGGGATCGATAGTCCGGTGGGTAAATGCATTTCAGCATTTGAAATCCCGAAGTCCCGATAGGTGGTATGACTGCGGTCATATAGAGGGAGGTCGTATGGCCCCAAGAGTCTAGCCCAGGGGACTAGCAGGAGTTGGAGCATATCGGGATTCGGAGGATCGCAGATCTTGAAGGTAAGTGCGTTTCGACACTTGAAAGTCTGAAACCCTGATAAGAGGATATAAGGCTGTGGTCTTATGGGAAGTGGTCATATGGACCAGGGCATAGCTAGGAGGGGCTAAGGCCGGAAGGGAGCACATTGGCAAATCAGAGTTTTGGAGTTCAAGAGGACAGGAACTCTTGACGTCGGGGATCACGAAACCCAAAAACCCGAAACTGAGTCAGGGAAGATCATGGTTAAGTGCAGAAAACCACGTGGATGAAATAAGGACATGTGGATCGGGTTTTCATCAAATATTCCATGGAGGAATTGAAAGAGCCAATTCGGCTCAAAGGGGAATTTAGAACGATCCTGTGAGCAGGAGAGTGCGTGGTGGTTGTCACGTGGATTCTCGTTACTGCATCACTACAACTCACTGTCTGGAGTATGTCTAAGACCTCACTTGCCCATGCATGCCTGGCCTAGTTTTGGAGTTGAAACAATATCGTCCGAGTTTTCTTCCATTCGTTCACCCCTTTCATACACAAATCGTGACATAAACTGATGGGCATCGGGCTCTGCTCCTGCTGCAATCCAGGAGTGACTTCCGTCGCCAACACAAGTCATGTTTGTTTCAATTTGTAAACAGATTATGATTTCTTTCGCTATCATGGTTTACTACAAGCTGATATGATAAAAGTTTATATATTATCCATGTTTCATGCTCCAGATTTAACACACAGTAATCATTCATTCAATTTGAATTAAGAGGTTTATCTCTGATTACGATCAAACGTTTATACACAAGTTCTCACAGCAAGATTTATCTTATTGTGGCTGCTTGTAAGATTATAAGATTACTGTGACTGCATCTGTTATATGTTCTGATGTTATGATTCAAACTTCATCATTGCTTCTTCACATTTATTAGCATCAATTTCAGGATCTGTCTCAGGTTTACCTCGTCAGATAAGGTGACTGGATGCTACACATCGAACAGATATTGGATGCGACAACAGGTCAGCCTGTTATTTGATTTTGTTAGCATAATAAATATAGAAGTCCCCTGTAGTTAAAACAATTTTTATCCTCTATTATTTCTTATGTTTAATTAGACAGTTTGATATTTGATTTCTTTTATATAAACATTATAAGAAAACAAATCATAAATATTAGATAATAGTTTTACTGTTGTTTAAAAAATCAATTTATATTTGATTTTCACGGATTTAGATTAAAATTCATATTTTGTACATATTATATATATCTTAGAATTATAATTATTTGTATGTATTGTACATATAATAAGTAGAGTTGTTTTCTAAGTATAAGTTAGTTAAACTATAAATATATATTAGACCTATATATAGTTTTCAGTGATTGTTATTCATCAAGTTATTGCATTTCCTTTAGTTTTGTTTTTCTCTTTCTTTAGGACTTAGATCGGCCAACGGAGCCGCTAAACCTGTCGGAGTGGATTTATCCAAACGGCTTGGGTTAATTAGACAACCCCGAACTGGATTCACTCCTCCAATTGACAAGCGGTCAATTTTGCCCATCAACGAGCCATTGATTTGCAAGAGCACACGCGTCGACGGTTCGTCAACTTCGGGTGAAAACATTCCAGGATAAAGTGAAGGCGTAGATTTTCAAACTCCCAAAGCCAAAAGAGACGAAGTGATTCACAGTCATTGATCTGTTGGAGGACACGCATCGACAGATCGTGAACTCCAGGTAAAAGCGTTCAGGGGGGAGAAAGTGGGGAAAATTGAGACCTCTAAAAGCTGGAGTTCTGAAGTGGATCTCGATTATTTATCATGAAAGAAGACTTGGGTGGTTGATCTGGTACTGGTTGAAGGTTCTGAAGTTGTGAAGCACCGAAGACCGAAGTCAACATTAACTATTGATCTACTTCGGGAGATTTCCCAACCAATGATCAAATAAAGTAGAAGGATGGTGTAAGTGGAGGTGTTAACCGATAACAAGTGGTCACCACCGCTTTATTACTCATTCGGTGGATAAGAACTTCAAAGGCATTTATACTCTAGAATTGAGGAGCCACAAATAGCCAATATTCCCAAGTAAATGAGAACTGTCCAGCTCGTCATGAAATTAAGATGCGACCATTTATTTTGATAAGTGATCAAGCACATCTTAGCTTAGCGCCTGGTCACCACCTACGATTGTATGGAATAAAGAAACAAAGGGAAAATAAGAGGCAATTCTCAAATCAATAAGCCCATGGTTTTGCACATATGGTCATATATAAATGGTTTGAAGGAAGCGCCTCATAAAGATTTAATTCGAGAGAGAGTTTACACTACAATAATACAGAGAATTGATAAAGGATCAAAATATGATATGTTTGTGAAATGAGAACACAACAGAAGCATGAGTATGATATAATGAGTCGATCCATGTCTATGATCAGCTCATGAAGACAAAATAACCGACACACAGTCATGATTAAAAGAGATTTAATTCATGAGCATTACGAATAAAGGATATAAAGGAAAAATGATATTAATTAAAGAATAATATTATCATTTAAATGAAAAAGTACATGTAAATTTAATTGACAATTTTTGTATGATATGTATATTTCTAACAAGATGGATTCTTGCAGGTTTATCAGGATTAGAGGTATAACCAGATCAATTCAATAATAGGATCAAATGTTAGGGTCATGGAGGAATGAATTTTCTTACAAAATTTGGATGAGGTACTACAAAAGAAAGAATCCTCACATGGGACATGAAGTTAGCAGGTAAATGATGTCATTAATGGGCATAGAAAGGAAAAGTAAGGCTCCATAGCCTTGAAGGTAGAGATATGTAGACAGATGCAAGCTTGATGTGGAAGGAAACAAAGAGATTAAGAGGTGGTGTGTGAATAATCTCTATGTGTCAAGCATAGGAGTTCCAGGGAAGGATTTGTTAGAAATGACTTATCTACTGTCTAAAATCTTTAATTAGAGTTCACAGTGAAAGCAAGATGCCAATGCAGAGGAATTGGAATGCTCTCTCACTTCAAAAGTGCCACTGAATGAAAATGGTTTTCCGTTGGGGAATGGTACTAAGTGGGAAAGAATGGCCAGGTGGAACATGGCTGGAAAAGTGTTCAAAACCAGGGAACCATATTGAATATGAGAAGAATGGGAGCACACAAGGCATCAAGGATCTAAAGGAATTCAGGTAAAACCAACTACAATAGAAATAGATAAATAAATAAGTGAATTGAAATAGAAATGCACTAGAGTGCATGAAGCATACAATGAAGTTAAATTGCATATGCATTAGTAGGCATGATGACAGTAAATGTTTGGAGCATATGCATGTGTAATTTTTCATATGTACATGCTTGGATATGCATATAACATGTTGGTGAACTTAGAATAGTCTATTATTCTGAAATAATGTTTGAGTATGACTAAAGTATGGATTATAGATTCAGGAAAAATGATACAAGAAGGTTAAATATGTGGATGTTGTTGTTTCTTATAATTTCCATCGAGGTGAAGACCCATGAGGACAGCAGGAATGATGATCAAAATGATGAAGGGGGAAGTCTGTGAGCTTCTACAAACATTAGTTGGTCAAACAAAAACAAGTAGGTTGGTAACAACTAGGTAGGTATGAATTTAGTTTCTGTTGATGCATACATGTTGAAGGGGATCGAGGTAAGGATTCCCTTAGTTAATTTTTAGTATTTAAATTGATATGTAATGGTCAAAGGCCTAGAATGTGTAAGTTTTGTTGATTCTAGAATGCACTTAGATAAAATGTCAGTTCCATATTATGTTATGATTGGTTATGGGATCATAACCAGGTTAATTCAGGAGACATACTCCTTATATAACAATGAATACCCATAGAGATAGTCATGTGTAAGACCATAATATGGTTGGATATGGAAGGTCTATAATGCTATGTGAGTGATCGATGGTATCTATTATATATCTGATGTTTGGATTGCAAACTCTTTTCCAACATTGAAGAGCACATAAGGATTATATTCTTGGTGTTGTGTTTAGGTGGAAAAGGAAGGTAACCAAATAGTTAGGCAAGAAGTAGGAAGTGTGTGGATGATGTGTTGAATCATTGGCCAGACCTTCCAACTCATCATGGTGGAATACATGACATAGTTATGTGGTATTATGTAGTTAATGCATGGATGCATTGTGTATATGTGACCATGGGTATTGACACATTAATTGTTATCGTATTAACTGTGGCATTATGAAAATTTTGTGTGATTGATAATACATACATATGTAATGATGAGTTCATTCCAATTGATAGTTGGATTAATAGAATTAATTGAATTGTAGTTGTAAACAATTCTAAGAACACTTTGTGATTTTGTTTTGAATCATTGTTGAGATAGTGAGATAGTGACAATTTGTTTGGCTAAGGAATGTTGAAACTATTGTAGGAAAGGGGTCTTGGATATGGCAGTGTTGTAATCCCATAAAGAAAACCAATGCATATTGTTGCAAGAGTCAAATTGTTATGAGTAGAAGCTCATGTCTAGAAGTTTTATTTTTCCTAAAAAGGTTTTGGGAATTATGATTTGATAATTACTGATGAATTTTTTTGGCCGAATGTAAATTGAAGAAATTGCAGGTATAATGGTCTTGGATATGGCAGGGATGTAAGCCCATAAGGAAGACTGATATCTACAACTGCAGAGCCAGACACTATGAGCAGAAAGATCATGCTTAGAAAAATTTATTTTCCTGTATAAAATAGATTTAACATTTATGTTTGAAATGGTTATAATGATATCTCATGATGACTGTATGTGTATAATATGGATGATATGTTCGATATGCAAGATGGAAAGAATGGAAAATAATATTTTTGTGACATGAGAACCCTGTGTCCCTATAAATCTTCTTGTTCAAGAGAACCTTGGTCAAGCAAGATGGATCACATGAGGGACTTCATAGCAGAGAAGGGGATGCCTGAGCTTGGGCCTAGAAGGTGAGTGGCCACAAGAAAGAAGAGACTTTGATAGATCTTGATTGGGGTCATGCACACAATGGGTATGTCAGGGAAAATAATGAGCCAAGTTAACAAGACATCCATATGGATGCAGATCCATGAACCATACAGATAAGTATTGTATTGGATTATGAAAATTTACTCTTACAATATGAGAAAGAATGAGAATTTTATGCACAAATTTTGAACTGACATGCTCGCTAATTTGAAATATTGTAGGAAAAYGATGAATGTTGAAGATCTAGAAAAGTACCATACTATGAGAGAAAAGAAGGTGATTTTGGAGCAAATAAATGACAAAGGCATGGAAGGAAGAAAGTCCAATGGACTTGCTACAACTGGAGTTCTGGAACCCACAACTCTGAAACTTCCTGGATGAATGCTTTGAAGCTGGGGAGAAGTGGAACAACCTAAGGGACTGCATGGCAGAGAAAGGGGTTCATTTCTTTAGGTTGTGTAGGGCTAAGAGGGAAGGAGATCTAGTTGGTTGGAATTGCTGCCAGAAATATAAATTCTGAAGATCATCATACATTTTTTGGGTCGGAATGCCTATGCATAAATGTTTTAGGCCAGAGTGCCTATGTATATAATATTGGGTTGGATTGCTTGTGTGAATTAAGGCCAGAGGGCTTAGAATTGTAATGTTAATAACATTGGAATGGTGTTGTGCATTGAGGACAGAGACAAAATAAGGGGAGGGGGATGTAACATCTCGGTTCTAACCCTTATAAACTATAATGTATTATGTAAATATGACTTAGGTTGGTGAGATGATAAAGTTGAAAAGGGGTCAGAGTGCCTAGGAAATGTAACACTTCCTATACATTAATAAAATACATCGTTGGTTGCAAGACTGACAAGGACAAAAGAGATAGGGGGCTATGATTCCGCGAGAGAGGGGGATTGAGGGGCTAAGTATTGTTATTATTATTTTATTTACCCATAATTGATTTTATGGAGAAGAGGGGGTTACATGAGCTTATTGGGAGGGAGGTCATGTGGCTCTTGTGTTCATGTAATTATTTAAACATCCCTTGGGGGTTGTTTTGGGGTTGTTCTTCCCTTGGTTCTTCCTCTTCTCACCGGTTCACTTGTTCTTCTTCCTCTTCACTCACTACTGCGATTTCATGTGCTCTTGGGTTGAGCATGGAAACAAATGGAAGGAAGAGGAGATCCATCATTGAATAAATGTAATGATTTACTAATCATTCTAGGAGGGAATGGATGCCTATGTGCATGAAATTGATTGCAGTTTGGATGGAACTCTCCACAATTGAGAGTCCTTAGAATTTCTAGTAGGGATATTTCCTGACCAGTATCACTGGAGCCCTAGAGAGAAATGGAATAGCCTCAGGGACTGCATGGCAGAGAAAGGTGTTCATTTATTGGGGTTATGCAGACTGAGGGGGAAAGAGAGATAGAAAATAGTATTGTTGTGAGGTTGGGAAACTTGAGAGTTACTTAGCCAACTACTATGTATTTATACTTGGCTTAGGACCCGTCCTTGTGGATTCATAGCCCTGGCTTAGGGGTGACATGTTGTTGAGCATAAATGAACAACAATGTCTATGGTTGGGAGGAACATCCTTGGTCTACAACTAGTTGTTGAATGTTTACTTGCAAAGATAAGTGCTCTATGTGTTTTATGTTTAATGTATTCTGCTATGCATTTAATTATCTATGAGATATGTATTATAATTTTCCTGTCTGTTGGTTATTTTTTGTACATGGTACGTTGTTTATGTATTTTATGTTGTGTCATGGATATTTTCTTATGAATGTGGTGTGCATGCTCCTAACATTGTTGAGAAACTCTTTTCCTTCGAATTAGAGATCAGAGAACTGAGTCTTGGGACTGTCGCGTGTCTAGCTTGCGGGTGGTTGGGTGTGTTGCAGCCTTTTTAAGTGGTGTAGCATGACCTCTGGGTGGTCGGGTATGTTATAGCCGCACACAAGAAAACAATCAAGGATCAGTACAAATGTAAGAGATTACTCCACATAAGGTTCGACACAAAACATACAAGAAACAAGCAGCATAAGTACGATGGACAGGGACACCAGTGGAATACTTGGACAAGTGCAAAGCGTTGTGGAAGATGACACCCCTGGAAGAATGACCTCATCATTTCATCCACACTTTAGAGGGTATACCAACCGATTGGTATATAGTCCAAGAGATGCGCAGAGGAACTTAGAATTGGATAGTACCACAACAAAATTTTACAGTTGCCTTCTCATTCAAGTATGAGAATCCCAACATAGATGCAACTCTTAAGAAGATAAGAGGGGTGATATTCATCATGAAACTGGATGTCGAAATCATAACAAAAGAACAACAACGACACAAATAGATAGTCAATAAACTATTGTCATGCTACCATCTACATGAAGAAGCCTCGAATGAAGACGATCCATGCGATATTCAAATCGAAGAAGTGGAAGGTCCACCACTAGAGTCAAAAGTAATTGTTGCACTGATCAAGGTGAATAAATTCAACATTGGGACAGTTGAGAATCCCAAAATGGCCAACATTGGAGACTAATTGTATGAACAAGCAATAGAAAGCATAATAGAGTTATTGTGTGAGTACAACGACCTATTTCCCACACCATTTATAGAAATGAATGGTATAATAAGAGAGCTAGGAGAAATGAAGATACCACTCAGAGTTGAAGCGAGGTTGATCAAGAAATGACCATACATATTAAACCCGATATATAAGAAGAAATTAAAAGGTGAGATCAAAAGGATGCTCGAAGATGGAATCATAAAACCCATGGAGGAATCATAATGGATAAGCTCTATGATAGTTCAGGAGAAAAAACAAGGCGGGATAAGAATATGCGTCGACTTGAGGAAGTTGAATGATGTATGCCTACATGACCTGTTCCCTACACCTTTCACGGATGAAGTGTTGGAGAACATAGGAGGACACAAAATTTATTCATTCACTGATGGATTCTTAGGCTACCACCAGATCAAGATAGTACAGGAAGACAAATAAAATACCACGTTTGCTATAGAATGGGGATCCTACCAGTACACAGTCATGTCGTTTGGACTGAAGAATGCACCAACAATATTTTTGAGAGTAGTCATCGTTGCATTCAAAGAGTTTATCCACCAGTTTCTAGAGGTGTATTTGGATGATTGGACAATCTATGGTTTATTAAAATACCATGTAGAGGTCTTGTAGATGATATTATAAAGATGCAAGGAGTGACATATATCATTAAATATAAAAAAATGTAAATTTGGAACACCGTTTGGGACACTTTTGGGCCATATAGTATGCAAACAAGGATTACTAGTAGATCCTGTAAAGATTGTAGTAATTGTTAACTTACCACCACCAAAGGCAGTCTGTCAACTAAGAGCGACATTAGGACACACATGCTACTACAAAACAATTATCAAAGGGTACGCGCAAATTACTGCGCTAATGGAAAAAATGTTAAGGAAAGATACAAAGTTTCAATGGAATGGAGACTATCAACATGTTATGGATACGTTGAAAGAAAAAATGGTCACCGCGCCATTACTGGTATTTCCAGACTGGGAGAAAACATTCCATGTACATRTAGATGCATCATCCATAGAACTTGGAGCTATCTTGGCGCAGCCAAGAGCAAGAGATTTGGATCACCCTATAGCATTTGCAAGTAGGAAACTATCAGAATCATAGAAGAAATATAAMACTACAGAGCGAGAAGGCCTAGATATGGTCTACGCACTACGGAAATTCAGACATTACTTATTGGGAAAACATTTTAAGATGTTCACAGATCACTCAACCCTTAAATACCTAGTCAACAAGTCAGTGTTGGGGGGCGAATTTTTTKATGGTTATTACTATTTCAATAGTTTGATTTTGAAGTAATAGTCAATCCAAGAAATTTGAATGCAATACCTGACCACTTATTAAGGGTCACAAACAGAGAAGAACCCACAAACTTAGAGGACAACTTTCCAGATGCAGAATTATTTTCAGTCTAGATCACTAATGAATACTTTGCATATATCATTCAATACTTAAGTACAGGTACTTCACCACATGAATATAACAATGCACAGAGGAAGAACCTGGTAGTCCAGGCTACATACTATCAGGTAATCATAGGACACTTATACAAAATGGGCACACATAACATCTTGCCAAGATATGTGCTAGAACACGAAAGACTAAGGGTTTTAGCAGAATCCCACAAGGGAGTAGCATGAGGGAATTTTGTAGGAAAAGCTATTGCACATAAGGTATTCTGCACAGGACTATGGTGGCTGACCATTCACTGATATTCTAAAGAATAATGCCAGAGATATGATGTATGTTAGAGGGTTGGAAAACCCAATAGAAGGGATGAGATGCCATTATGACCACATGTAACTTTGCAGGTATTCGACAAATGGGAAATTGACTTTATGGGATCAATCAACCCACCAGCCAAAAGAACAAGAGAAAGGTACATTATCACCATGACATAATACCTGAAAAGATGGGTGGAAAAAGCACTAGTGAAGGATTGCAACGCAGAAACAACAACACACTTTCTATTTGAACAAGTAATTACTCAGTTTGGTTGCCCAATAATTTTGATGACCGACTATTATTGGATAAATCGGTAGGTGTGGAAACTAATAGATATCCCTAGATCCACTTGGATCTAGAACAAAATAGGACAGGACACTACTCTTTCCCTAAGTTGTGATCATTGAATCTACTAATAGGAAGGAACATGTGACATACCTTTGTATCACTTCCTTAGGTCTTTGTTGTTCCTGCTTCACTCCGGTGATCTTATGAAATCAGGTCCAAGACAACACAAACCAACCAAAGTGAAGACAACAAAGTATATTCAATGTTAACCTATGCATATGATCAAGGAGTTACACAATAAAACAAGAGTGATTTTATGGGAAAGGGACATGTCATGGTATTATATTAAATGAAAGTAGAAGATTACAACCTAATCACCTTGATGTCGCAAGCTTCCTTTCAGTGACCCTCGGTTCCAACACACACACTTTCTCTACAATTGCATGAAGAATATCTAACACAACTTGATAGGCCAAATGGGGTTTTCAAGCTTCTATCCAAGCAAAGTTCCTCAAACAATTCTTTCACCAATTCTTCATTCAATCTTTCTTAACCTTTTCCATGAGAAAAAATTCAATATATAGGAGAAGGAGAGATGGTTAAATGGATGAGGATGATCCCACCAAATCTGAGAAGTCAATAGAATGCCAACCATACAAATGCCAACTCATTTTCTAGAAGATTCCCTTCTAGAACTGTCGTGACCTCTTCTCTTTTCCAAGCTTAAAAACAGGTTCACACCCTATATATGGAGTAGAATGCGAACAGCTCGCACCCTAAGTGTGGGTGGCCTACGAGAATCAAGCATTATTGCACCCTAGCACATAGGCAGCCTACAAACTCATCTTAAAAATGTGTTTTGGGAAGAAGACACTTGTCATTTTCCTCAGGCAAAAAGTCCTTGTTGGGAGCATGAATACATCATTGTAGAGACATCACTAGAGTGACCAAAATCATGTGTAACAAAATTCCCCCCAAAGTATGAGGCTGGAACTTGTGACAACCGAAATACTTTTTAAAATGCGTGTGTGTGTCAGAAACAAGGAGCACACCTAATCAGAAACCTGCAAACAACCAAGCATCTGCAAAATATAATACCAGTTCTGAGTTAGGCATTCCCATGCTCAGATCAAAAATGAATGAAATCATAAACTTAGTTCATGGCCACCAATCATACACCGTGGATCCATGCTGTCAAAATGCTACATAGCCACCAGGAATACACTGTGGATCTATGCGAAAATACTTGAATTAAGATGACATAGCCACATGACATACAAAGTGGATCTATGTGCTGATGAAAATCATACATACTCCATTGCAACCTGGATCAAAAGGATGAGACCCAGGGTCTTCAATCTCATCACCTGAAAGTACGAATCTAGCCATGCGATACATGTGTTGAAGTCGACCATGGTAGAAACCACTTGATTGCTGGTCATTGATGAAAACCGTTAATAAGCGCAAGGGAAATCACCATTAATGTCAATGACTCCCAAGCTACCAAAGTACAATCCGAATGAATGAAAATACATGAATTGAAGTCGAGCACTCAATAGAATCTCTCGATTAGGGATCAATGATTTGAAACCCTGTAGAAAGCGAAGAGACCTGCCATTAAGGCATGCAGGTTCCAAGGTACTAAATTATTTCTAAGCCTCATCTCCGGATAATGAGTTGGATTCGATGGAACAAGGCTTGTCACATGAGGGCCTTGAAGTATCCCCCATCAATGACACAAAATAAGTAACAGATTTTGAGGATGAAACAGAGTACGAATACAGGTTGAAAAGGACACAGGGAAGGCTGACATAGTAAGAATGGACAACTGCAGATGGCCGACTCAATAGAGGGCTTGTGTGAACTTCTCTTGAACATATGAAAGACACGATCAAGGACTTGGAAGAACTGACTCAAAGACGACCCAAGATATGACCTTGTAGCAAGTCAAACAAGAGACAAATGGATTTACCAACCCGGATTCAAATGATGAATAGGGGGTGTCATGTTCAAGAGAAATGCTTACTGCCATTAATATGAATACGAAAACATATCCCTTTCCCAAAATTTCCCCCACCATTTCTAGCCAGTACCTCTTTATTTTTACGCAAGTTTGAGGAGGATAACATATGCTTGTTGATGTAAGCTCATCCTTCGGATGAGTACCTCAGAGTATATTTAATGAACCCTAGGAAGGAGTGGTTTGGTCCCATTGCGGGTCTTTCAATGTTTGTTTAATGAGTCCAAGGATAGAAAACTCGGGGTTTTTTTCATGTTTTGAGAGTCTGAAAATAACTTAAAGAGGACTCTCTCAGTTCCTTTTTCGTAAAATAGTTTGACAGGACTGAAAAAGTGATAAAAAATTTCCCATCAAATGTTTTATTCAAATACTTTTACGAGCGTGAACAAAACAAGGTCGCTCGACCATCTTTTCATTTTTATGGAGTGTGAAAAGAGCTTAAAGGATACTCCTTTGCATTCATCATTTTCGTGTTACCATGACGAGTACAAAAAGACAAGAAAAAGTATACTCGGTTACGTTCTCATGTATTTTCGAGCGCGACAACGAACGAAGACTGAGCTCGAGGTTGTTTCTAAACAACCTTAAAAAGGTAGTCGCATATGCGACATAAAGAAAAAGAACACCTATACCCTCTATACAGACTTCGAAGTTGCAATATCTACGAAAGACCATACTCACAAGACTATTAGGGTATTAGGTTTTATAGACAAAAAATCAATAAAAAATAGTAAAAAGTGAATAAATAGGGGTAAAAAGGGATTTTTACCAATTCGTTGTGATTTTGCCAAAAACTTGCCCAACATACCTCATTTTTCCCTGAATTTATTTTCTCAACTCCAGGAGGCACAAGCGACCATTTGGAAAAACCTCTCAGCCAACGAGGTAATCTCTCGATCTTTCAACTTTTCCATGGTCTATTTGTAGTTTTTATTGGCAATTTTCAGGGTTTTAGGTCCATTTTAGGGCCATACCATGTGCCCAAGAATTCTCATAGGTGACCCTTGTGGGACCTACGAGAATCAAGTATTCTCATTGGTGGCCTTAAGGGAACCTATGAGAATCTCACATTGTGCCAAAGGCTCACCTGCAGGGGCCGATAAATGAATTTAAAAGTTAAATCTTGCTCAATAAAAATTATGCAAAAGTTTGAAACAAGGTGTTGACTCTTCTCTCGTGGCTCTTGTGCAGGTGTTTGACCATCACAATGCTGGAGTGGTGATAAAGAGAACATGAGGAGGAGGATTCTATTGTCGGGAATGAACCGGGTACAGTCGCTTCCCTCTGGGACTTTGGGCTCTTAAAATTCTTCAGGATTCTAGGCATGAGGGCCCAACTTAGATTGTTGAAATACCTGGTCCATATGTGGGATGTGGAACAACATTTATTTCACGTGGGAGTCCATACATTGACCTTAGATATCAAGGATATCTATTTCCTAATAGGGTTGTCACGACGTGGATACCATGCTACTTTGACGGGAGGTAGAGGCGGTGGGCTCTCGATGAGCGAGTATTGTCGCTGATATTGTGTCCCTGAGGCAGAGAGGAGAAAGGGTAAGATTTCTATTTGGGGGGTCCAATATTTTACCCTTCGGACCATATTGTTCACTATTTCACATATGGCTGGGAGCGCAGCTTCACACATGTCTCTTCATAGCTATTTTCAATATGCCATAGAGTGCACAGAGCCTCGGGTCTTCAACTGATTAGACACAGTTCTCCGCTGTATAAAGAGGCAATTGACGAAATGCATAAAGGGTGACTTGAAGAAGTTTGGGTACGGATCAATTTTGGTGTCATTCTTCCTTGAGAGGGTCCCACTGCTGCGATTACAGGTTGATTGGGGTTTACCAACTCTAGAGGATTTGAGGATGCTGAGGTGGTGCAACCTCATGGCTTGTCATGTAGCAGGGCCCATAATCAAGTACAATGATTCATTTTTTTACTGGTTAAGGCCCCATATGTTGATGATTGACAACTACACATATGCTGGGTTAGATGTCCACGGGGATCTGGATTTGGCCCTGCCTAAGTACACTCAGTGGGGTGACCTAGGTAAGAAGTACACATTTTGTTCTTTTTAAATGTTTTTGTAAATTTTATCATATGAAATGTTTTTATGTTTGTCTAAGAACTAATCAAAAACAAAAATTGATGACACAGATGTGGGGCCATATCGACCTCCAGGAACATCTCCTATTCAACGAAGAGGAGAAGCGCCTCTAGTGGCAATATGGGATGCCGAAGACTACGAGGAAGTGGAGCAGGACTTGGAGGGGTTGACCACGGACACCCCGGATATTTCTATGGGGGAGATCCCTAGACGTTACCAACACCATACTATGGGCGTGTTCGATTCTATCAATCAACTAATTCATAGGTTGGCCCGAGCAGTTGTGTGCTATCGTGAGTGTCATCCGTGACACTATTTTGTAGAAGCCATGAGCTTTGTATTTTGAGATTTTGGTCCTTGGACAAAAAAAATTTGTAAAAAACTTTTGATCGTTATATACATATATACGACTTCTACCGTCTTATTTTTTATTGTGTTATACATGTGATGTGTGACTGGTTTATAAATTCCCCAAATGTCTATCTAACACATAGTTAGCTAATGCATCTGTCAATGTATTTAGACATCTAGGAATGTGTTGATACTCAATATAATCAAAATAACGTTCCAAGAGGAGAATTCGTAAGTATACCCATAATAAAGTAGGACTTTGGATAACATAGATGTTACTTAATTGTAGTACTACTAGTTGCGAATCAAGTCGTATAACCAGTTGGCGGATACCGAGAGAAATAACATCAATAAACAATTCGATGATGGCACTATATTCTGCAATATTATTGGTTTCACAACCGAGGCACACACCTCATAGACTGATAAGTTCATTTGTAGGGGCATAAATTTCCCATGCAGCAGAAGAAAGTTTCTGAGTACTACTACTAGCGCCATCGGTGAAGCTAATGTGGGGTGGCAAAGACTCTGACATCTAGAAACCAAGCATAATGCAAGATAGGCTGTCCAAGGCAGAGACCAAAATAATGAAAAAAACAAAAGGTAAGATACAATAAAATAAAAACACTCATGCACAGGTGATCTTAGGCATAGTACTTCTTTAAGTACAACCCATTTCCGGGTTCACTCAAATTGATATCGTCATAGTGTACTAACTTGTAAGCTCCTTTCTCCAAAACTCGTCTAACGATATAAGGACCTCGCCACAGAGCTTCAAATTTTCTGGCTCCTAGCATATCCTGATCTTGTTCGTAAAGGAGAACCA
This sequence comes from Picea sitchensis, assembly GCA_010110895.2. Lineage (NCBI taxonomy): Eukaryota > Viridiplantae > Streptophyta > Pinopsida > Pinales > Pinaceae > Picea > Picea sitchensis. Next base: position 445,065 of record SNQJ01S0009082.1, read on the forward strand.
AATCGCCTTCAGAGAAAACACGAGGCTTGACATGTTTTTCGTATTGGGCTTTGACACATTTCTTTCGGGCTTCGATGACTAGGGTGGCGTCGCAATGGGTTTTGTCTAATTGCATTAGATGTAACAGAAATTCTTCTTTGGCAGAAGTGTTTGGGAGAAGTTCAACGACGCGTTTTAGGGAGGGTATCTCACATTCAATCAACAACATGGCTTCTATACCATAAACTAAATGGAATGGTGTAAATCTGGTAGCAGACTTAACGAATGTCCGGTAAGCCCACAATGATGAAAACAACATCGTGTGCCAACTCATTTTGTGAATCCCTATCATTCGTCGAAGCATGGTAATGAGGATTTTGTTTATTGCTTCAACTTGGCCATTAGCTTGTGGGTAATAGGGTGTTGAGTTTTCATGGCGAAGACCCAACTTTTCAATGAGTTCAGACATCATGTAGTTTCTAAAGTGGCTACCGTGGTCAGTAATGATAGCTTGAGAAACACCAAATCGGTCAATGATGTGATTGAATATGAATAATGGGGTGGTACTTCCGATATTGTCGAATGTTGGCATCACCTCAACCCATTTCGTAAAATAATCTACGGCTATGATAATGTATCCATGCCCCTCGGTCGAGTGAGGGTGACATGTCATGAAATTGATACCCCATTTCGCGAAAGGACCAATGGACACCATAGGGTGTAGAGGAGCAGGGTGTGATCGTATTTTATGGTTATAGGTTTGGCAAGCATGGCATTTTTGGATGGAAATTATACAATCGTTGAATAAATAAGGCCAAAAATAACTTGCTTGCAAGATCTTCTGGGCAGTAGCATACCCAGACATGTGACCACCATAGGCTCCAGAGTGGCAGTCATTTAAGGCTTTCTCGGCTTCGTCAAATGTGAGGCATTGTTGAAAAATGGAGTTAATCCCACGATGATAAAGATTATCACCGAGGATAATATACTAATAGGCTTGATAGCATATTTGACGGTGGTCATTACTAGACAAATTGGGCCAGAAAGTTTGGGTTTGGAGATATATGATGATATCTATGTTCCAAAGGTCAGCGGAATTAATCAGGAAAAGAGATTCATCAGGTAATGAATCTGCTGCTACATTTTCCGTCTTAGGGCAGGGAAGGTCGCATATCAACTCGACAAAAACTAAGAATTTCTTGGACTTAGCGCATTCAAATTCTAATTCAAACTCCTGGAGTATCACAATCCATTTGTATTATTTTCCCCCTAGCAGTTGGTGTGTAAGAATGTGTTTCATAGGGTTGCATTTAGAAATTACCATAGTTTTGCGAGAGAGGATATAGTGCTGGAAATGTTGAACAGCTTGGACGATGACCAACGCTAGTTTTTCAACATGTAAGTACTTGGTTTCGATAGTCATAAGACTTCGACTCTGGTAATAGATGACATGTTCATCATGAGAATCATCCTCCTGGATGGGAAACATAGTGATGGTATAGTCTGAGGCTGCAAGGTAGAGGAAATAATCTCGACTTTAATCAAGTGGGAAGAGTAGCGGGGTACATGTCAAAGACAATTTCAAAGCTTCGAAATCTTTGCTGGCAGTGGCATCCCATACAAACTCGTACCCTTTCTTGAGCAGTCACGTAAATCCAAGAGTTAGCTCGGCATAGTTTGGGATGAAATGACGAAGAAAGTTTTCCTTCTCTTGCAAACTTTGTAACTGGTGAAGTGAGGAAGGAGGAATATTGAAAATCGACTCGACCTTCAAAGGATCTACCTGGATCCCTTGATGTGAAACAATAAATCCTAGAAGTCAGTCCAATTCGATGCAAAAAACACATTTGTCGGGATTCATGCGTATATGGTAAAATCGACAATGAAAGAAAATGGCACTGAGGTGGATTGGATGATCTACATGGCGCATGGAATGAGCAGGTAATTCATCAAGATATGGCTGCACAATGTGCTTTATATCATGAAAGAAGTAAGACATAGCACGTTGAAAAGTTGCTTCGGTATTCTTTAAATCGAATGGAAGTTTCCAGTAGGCGAACCTGCCCCAAGGACAAATAAAGGAAGTCTTGTGTTGGTCTGCAGGAATGATATTGATTTGATTATATCTGGAGAAACCATCCATTAGAGAGAAGATTTCACTTTCAGCACAATCATTGACGATCTGGTCAACGAAGGGGGTAGGAAAGTTGTCCTTAGGACAAGCTTTGTTAATGTACATATAATCAACGCACACACGTATGGTGCCTTCTTTCTTGTCAATCAGAACAAGATTGGAAACCCAATCAGTTAGATCCATAGGGTAAATAAATCCATCTTTGAGAAGTTTCTCAACTTCAATCTTGATAGTGGCTGCTTCACGTGGGTGGACCTGTTGACGGGCGAAATTGTTTGTCCGTCAATTGAGAGAGTGGAACTGGTCCAGGGTTGTCTAAATAACCCAAGCCGTTTGGAATGAACCACCCTGACGTGTTTAACGGCTCCGTTGGCCGCTCTAAGGTCTCCTAAGAAAACCAAAGAGAAAATTGATCTGAACTAACTAATCTAACTAAACTAATAAACAAATTAAACTATCTAAAACAAACTAAAAGAAACTAAACTAATTACAACTAATAAAACAAACTAAACTAACTAACTAATATACTAATCTAATTAAAACAAATTACTAAATTAAACTAAAACTAAATCTAGCTATTCTAATTATTATATACAATCGACTAACTACTATTATAATGATTCAAATCAGCTATCTGATTATCAGTTGTAATATTTCTTATTCACAAATGTACACTATAAACAACCTACAGATTTAATTAAAACCTGCAAAACTCAAGTATTTTTTGCCCTAAGACAGCCAGGAATCTTTTTGGTTCTTTTATATTTTATAAATAAGAAGCAAAACTACTGAAATTAAATGATCTAATATAAATCTATCTAGACTTATATCTAAATTAAACTACTTAATGAAAGCAGTAAGCAGAAGACTAATTGACCTGGAAACGCTCCAAGTCTGCCCTGTGTATGATAACTTCTAAGCTGATCGGAGGAGGGAAACTCGCACCGGTTAGTCCATAAGCTTCTCGTAAACGATCGGCTATGCTGCTCATTGAAGTGTTTTACAGGACAAACAAGACATAAAAGAAAATCATAACAATCTTATGATTATAAATTCCTGCAATAAGGGAAACCTGTTATGCAAAAAACTTATATATAACAATTCAATTTATGAAGAAGATAAACCTGTCATTCACAAAATGAATTAACAATTGTTAT
>SNQJ01S0009082.1:473280-487869 GCA_010110895.2 Picea sitchensis
TCAGGACTAGTAAAAAACCCTATCTTCCACAGAGTGTATCTCCAAAAATAAAATGACCCAGAAGTGGAATTTTTACCACAGATACCTTGACATGTCTTCTTAACCTCCTCCAATTTTCGATATCTGAATCATTCTAGAAAAAACGTTATAGTGAAAATGGTAAGATGACCTTTAAATAACATACCTTAGAACACATCATCACAAGACTTCATCCTCCCTTGGAATTTATCCCTTCTTCACTTCATATTCCCTCTGAAATTCACCTCATATCTCCTTGTTTACGTCATATAAGAATAACTTTCTCACTTAGATAGATATTCAATGAACTTGTGTAAGTTAGTGTGCTAATGAGAGGCTTCTTGTGGTGTATATATACTTTTTCTAAGTAACCTCTTTCCTTAAATTTAGGTCTTATTGAACTTCCTTGTTATAACCACTTTACCCTTTGACTAAATACTTGTAACTATTTAGGGGATTCTTAACCCATATTTTGGGCTTCCAGCTTCATGAACTCATAACTCCTCAACTATGAGGAACTACGTGACGTTCCACCTATTGTTGGAAATAACACGATGAAGACTATAAATCTATGAGTGTGTTACCTACATTTACAATGTCCTTCATGTCCTTATTACTCAAACAAATTCGAGCTTCATGAGCACACCTATTGGTTTCTTTTAGAATTATTCAAAGGGTCTTCCCATGAGGGACATGCTTAGAGCTACACCATAAGGGGATTACTTTGGAGACTTCTCCAAATACACCCATCACATCTGTTGACATCAATGAAAACCATTACTTGTTGACATCAATGACAACCAACTATCCAACAACATCAATGACATCAATTTTCCAATAAGATCCTCTACACCAAGATAACTTCTCAGTGCTCATAATTTTTTAATGAATCATCAACATTCTCTAAAGTGTCCACCTTCATTAACAACACCTTATTTCCTTAAACCATGACTCTCACTAAGTGATACTAAACATCAATATGCTTTGTCTTTGAATGATAAGTTGGGTTCTTTGCCAGGAATATTGCACTATGATTGTCGCAATCTATCCTTATAGCTTGTTGTACCAACTCAATACATGAACAAAATATTTGTAATCATACTTCTTGCTTACTTTCATGAGTGGCTACTGTTAGTGATATTTCTTGTCTCAGGCTTAAGCGTACCCAGGTTTGCAGTTTGCTCGAGAAGCACCCGAACTCAACACGAGAGAATCCCATTTTTTAGCAGCAAGTCAAGCGATCGAGCGAAGTTTCTTCCATCGGCGGCTGAGATCAATCCATATAAGCGGATCGATGGCCATTGGGTTTTCGGGGCTGACCAGTTGCCCGGGGTTTATCAAGAGGAAGTGCCATGGGCCAAAACGAATCTGGACCGTCCAATCTCATTGGGACAGGTAGAAAGCCTGTCGACATATCGTGGATCGGGGTTTCGAGCAGCAGGAACCCCGCGTTTCATGCATTTCAGAACCCCAAAATGTCGAAAGCGCCCCTGGCGCCAAGCCCACGGTTTCATCCCTGGGTCATATCAAGCGAGCCTGTAGAGCGCGGCCCCCTTGTATAATGGTGACATCATCCTAGTCGTCCGTCTGAAGGATGCGCGGCACGTATCCGTGCCATATCGGCACTCGGGGGTTCAAGGGGTAAAAGTCCCCTGTCATTTCATATTTCGAAACCCCGAACCTCGAATTTTCGATAGCGCCCAGGATCAAGCCCATGGTTCTGGCGCCTGGTCGTAAGAGAACAGGCCTGGTGGAGCGGCGCTTATGTTTGTCATTTGGCCACTCAGGCCTCGAAGCGTCGAGCTAAATATCATAAGGAAGGCATTGTGATGCTCCAGATGCCAATTCAACGTGAGATAAATCCCATTACCTGCTGGAGATTAATGGAGAAAAGGAAGGGTGGTTCAAACCTCACCTCGCCCATTTATTGCAGAGTATGGAGGTCCCAGCCGAAATTCTGCCTAGGAGGGTCCCTTGTACCATTTCTCCTCAGGGAAGCCACGTCGAGTCTTCAACTTGCCAAAAGAACCTGCACATGCCAAGTTAACATTCAAAGGGTTCAGCTACCTCTAGCGCGGGCCATGCCTAATTAAGGTAGCGTATGACAGAGAAATGCAGGCCAGATTTGATTGAGGTGACTCCATCCATTGAAAGTTCTGAGATGCCTCTGCTGAGAGAAAGGAAGGGAAGAGTATATGTAGGCATTTTTTCCATTTTGTAATGATCGATGGTTGATCAGAGCTCCCTACTGTAATGTTTTAGCAGCTATTCTAGCTTTCAGCTTATGCATCTGTATATGAGATTTCTTGTTTTATGACAGGCAGGTCTTCTTACTCCGTCTAATTTTCATCTCATGCTAAGAGATTTCGTGAACGACTGACTCGTGTGAATTATTGCAGTTCTGTTATGATAAAGGATTTATTATTGCATAATTGTATCCTCTGGCTTTTCATTTGAATGTAAGCCGATCTTGTATTTAAATGTCTTCTTCTACACTCTATTAGAAACCTGTTGTTTATAACAGACCTCTGCTTTTCTCTTGTATAAGTCTTCCGCATGTTCACCCTTTACTACAACTCACTATCTGAAATTTACGCAAGACCTCACTTGCCCATGCATATCTGGCCTAGTTTCAGAGTTGGAATGCTATTGTTTTGAGTTTACCTCCATTCGATCACCCATCTATAAACAACCGTGACATAAAATTGATGGGCGTCGGGCTCTGCTCCTACTAGCAATCCAGGAGTGACTTCCGTCACTAACATTTATGGCACCGCTGCCGGGGACGAAATTGAAGATTTTCCCCGGAATTGAACGACATTAAGCCTTTGAATTCTGAAGGTGCATCGGGTATTAGAGCCTTCGAAGATTGTTGTTCTGCACCTGGCGACTCCATTGTGATGACTCCACTGTGGTGAGCTTGCTACCTCAATTGTGGCTTTTCAAAGGCAAACACACGAGGTCCCATCCTCAGCTACCTCTAGCTACTCCTGGAGCTGATCGGGAGGTGGTTCTCAGTAAAGAAAAGGCCCCTAAAGGAGAAACTGCTACCGCTGGACCAAGTAATCCGCTGTCTCCCTTTGTAGAAACTCCATTCTCTCCACCTCAGTTTCTTGGTAGATCGTCTTATGAAGTTTCCCATTTCTTGCATTTTGGGAGTGTTCTTGTTGAGGTTTCCCCCCCTGGTCTGGGATTAGAGGGAGAAATCCTTGTCACTCCCATCTCCTCTGAAGCTGTATCCTGGCGTAGACCTACAACCGCTGAAGATTTCCCCACTCCCAGCTTTACTGCCTCTCCTCTTGCCGTGGTCACCACTTCTGCACAAAGAGAAACATCCGTTGGATTTAGCTCGCTATCCTTCTCCCTAAATCCCCTCTTGTTTCCCACTCCCCTCAGAATCTCGTCCCCAGAATCCCCTTTCCAAACTCCTTCTCCTCCGAGTTCCCTTGCAGATAATATCCCTATGGCAGGACCAAATCCCCCCATGACCAGAATGGAGGCCATTATAGCCGCTAGGTATGCTCCCCTCGTGCTACCTCAACAACTTAATGACCTTCCAGTAGATGATTACCTCAAGCAGCTGCCTAAATTTACAGGCGAGGGGGACATAACTGTGGAAGAACACCTGGAAGCCTTATACAGTTTTACAGATGATAACGTCATCATGCACGCAGATGTATGGATGAGGATTTTTGTCCATAGCCTTCAAGGCGAATCTAGAAAATGGTTCAAGGCCCTGCCTCCTGGATCTATCAATGGTATAGAAGCGTTGGATGGTGCCTTTTTAAGACAGTGGGGACATAAAAAATATTTCGTGTATTACATGACAGAGTTTGGGTCTTTAAAGAGAAAATAAGGGGATTATGTCTCCAATTTCTCCAAGAGATTCAATAAAATGTACAACAGAATCCTAGCTGAGATAAAACCCTCCGAAGCCTCCGCAAAGATCACTTATGCTAGCGCTTTTGATCCTGATTTATGCCTACTGTTGAGGGAAAGAAGAGCTACTACGCTGGCCCACATGCAGGATGCGGCCATGGAGGTAGAATCTAACATATTGGCTGTCAACCGACTCAGGAATGCAGGTGATAGAAATACGTCCAAGAACAGGCCTGAAGCTTCCTCATCTAGTTCCTCTCCCCTGCCCCATCAGACAGATGAGACAACTAGAGCACTAAAATTGCTTTCTTCCAGGATGGAAAGGTGGGAATTAGAGGGGAAGCCCATGTACAGAAATCCCCAGAACACTGATAATAGAGGTTTTAGACGACCTACTAACAATATGCCTCAGGTTTTCCTGAGGGAACAAAGGGGAAAGGAAAGAGAAGATCAAAGGGTTCAAACCCCCCTCCAAAACAACCTAGTTGATCATGAGGAAAGAGAGGAGATAGACGAGTTTGGCTCTGAAATTCACTGTATTGAAGAAACTCCCCCTTTTCCCCATTTGATGTAGTCCGCATATGAAGAATCCCTAATGAGCGCTCAAATTCATGAGTTGGGGAAAGAGAAAAGGGCCAGTCACACTTCTAACAGATATAATCTCAGGTCGAGAAGGAAAGAAGGAAACTTTGAAAGCCCAGACCAACACCTCATAGTAGAAAGGCCTACTAGATCTGCAACAGCCGCTACTAAAGATAAAAGAGCTCAGAGCGCTTTGCCAGCAGTCAAAGAACCTGTCACCAAGGTAAGGGAAGCTCCTAAGCCCATTCCATCCTTTAATTTTGAACTTGAAATTCAAAAGATCAGTATCCCCGTCCCCCTCTCAAAGCTAGTTAAAAATGAAGATNCCCCTTCTACACATCCCTGAACATACATGATAAAGTGTTGCATAACTGCATCATAGATTCAGGGGCTTCCCATAACCTTATGCCAAAAATAGTCATGGAAGAATTGGGACTGGAGGTGACAAGAACTTATCATGAATTATATTCTTTCGATTCAAGAAGAGTGCAGTGTCTAGGAGTCATCAAAGACCTGGTGTTTTCCCTGTTTCAACTGCCCATGAAAAGTGTGGTCATGGATATTGTGGTAGGCAACGTTCCCCCCAAATTTGGTATGTTATTGTCTAGATCGTGGATTAAAAAGCTTGGAGGGACACTACAGATGGATCTCACATACGCCACCATTTCGGTCTTCGGAGGGGAACAAAGAAGGTTATACAGAGAAGCCTAGCTAGCCTATATTGTCAGTGATGAAGCAGACCCCACCAATCACCCGATCTTTGCACTTGACACCGACTTGGGGTCCAGTTTGTTGTAACTTACTGATGCCCCTGAAAGCTCTTTACTAATCAGAAAACATCCCAACCTTGATCATCTGATTTCCCCTCAAAGCCCCTCTGTGTGGAATATGTTTTTTGACGGAGCTTCTTCTAGCAAAGGCGCTGGCACCGGAGTGGTTTTCATATCACCTTATCAAGAAGCCGTGTCCCTGTCATACAAGCTGGAATTCGAAGCCACCAACAATGTGGCAGAGTATGAAGCTCTTGTTCTAGGTATGAGGGCCATGAAGGAAATGGGAATTAAAGAGATAGCAATATTCGGAGATGCTGAGTTGATTATTCAGCAGGTAAGGAATGCTTATCGTGCCAATAATCCCCGACTCAGAAATTATCGGAATGAATTATGGGACCTTATTGATAATTTCTTCTTGGCTTTTAACATTTATTTCATTCCGAGGGGAGAAAATACTTTGGCCGATTCTTCAGCTGTCTCAGCTAGTTTGCTCAAATTTTCGCTGCCGCCTATGGTAAAAAATGATGTTGATATAAGATATAGGCCCTCGGTGCCAGACAATGTCAAGCATTGGAAAGTATTCGAGGATGATCCGGAACTCGAAAGGTTTCTCAAATCAGTTGATGAATTTTCTTCGGTACACATTGATCAAGATCCCAATCCAGAAGGTGACCCTCACCCTGAGGTGTTTTTAAACAAAATTGCTAATCATCGGATTATCCAGCTACCTAGCAATCACATCCTGAGAGGACTAGTCCCTTTAGAGAGATTGTTCGATGGAAATGATGTAGCAGTAAAGGGAAAGGTCTCGAATGAAGATGCTGATACATCCGAATGCAACATTGGCATGCAGGAAGAGCCCAAGTTTGTCAGATTATCAAGCAGCCTGACCAGTGAACAGAGAGCCAAATACATGGAGTTGCTGAGAGAGTTTTCCAACGTGTTCGCTTGGACCTACAAAGACCTCAAAACATATGACACATCTGTCATTGAACACAAAATCCCGTTGAAGGAAGAAGCTAAGCCGTTCAGGCAGAAGCTAAGATAGATAAATCCCATGTTGCTGCTGGTCATGGAAAAGGAAGTCAAGAAGCTATTAGATGCACAGATCATCGTCCCCTTGAGATATTCCGAATGGGTGGCCAATTTGGTTCCAGTAAGGAAGAAAAGAAGAGAAATCAGGCTTTGTGTCGATTTCAGGAATCTGAACAGGAGCTCAAAGAAAGACAATTATCCCCTACCTAAGATGGAACACATACTGCAAAGGGTAACTGGTGCATCCAGGATATCTATGATCGATGGGTTTTCCGGCTATAACCAAATATCGGTCATGCCTGAGGACAGAGAAAAAATGGCCTTCACCACTCCTTGGGGCACATTCATGTATGCCAAAATGCCATTTGGGTTGATGAATGCAGAAGCAACGTTTTAGCGAGCCATGGATATAGCCTTCATCGGAGAAAAAGAGCAATTCGTAGTGATCTACCTATATGACATCACGGTCTTCTCTAGGTCTGATAAAGAGCACCGCTGTCACTTAGGGAAAGTTTTCTCGAAGTGCCAGAGATTTGGTCTTTCCCTAAATCTTAAGAAGTCCCTGTTAGCTATGATGGAGGGCAAGCTGCTAGGCCATATAGTATCGGCGGAAGGAGTAAGAATTGATCCCAGCAGAGTGGAGGCGATTCAAACCCTGTCACTTCCCAGGTCTAAAAAAGAGGTCCAGGCATTTCTAGGAAAGATTAACTTCTTGAGGAGATTCGTCTCAAATTTTGCTGAACTGGTAAAACACATCACAACAATGCTCAGAAAGGGAAACAAAGTGAAATGGACCGCTGAGCCCCATGCATCTTTTGACCGAATAAAAAAGTCATTGACTGAGGCGCCTATGCTAATCAGTCCTAATTATTCCAAGGATTTCCTGATTTTTTCTTTTGCTTCCTGTGATACAGTGGCGGCGATCTTACTGCAGAAAAATGAGGAAGGGCGTGAGCAGCCCATCGCCTTCTTTAGCAGGGCATTAAGAGACACAAAGAGAAGGTATGAAATCATGGAGAAATAGGCTTACACCTTAGTGAAATCTCTCAAAGCTTTCAGAGTCTATGTCTTGCATTCAAAAGTAACAGCATACGTTCCTTCAGCTTCCGTGAAGGACATCCTTGTACAGCTCAACGTAGATGGGAAAAGAGGCAGATGGATCGCTAAAATTCTAGAATTTGACTTAGAGATAAAGCCCACCAAGTTGTTTAAGGGGCAAGGTTTAGCCAAGCTACTAGCTGAATCCAACTGCGAAGCCTTGGGAGTTAGTTTCATCAATACTCTCCCAGGATCTCAGCAAGCTGAATCACCCAGCCAATGCTCTCAAGATGGCTTATCGCTGGCAAGATGTGCCTGGTATCGTGACATTCTGTATTTTCTACAAGAGTTGAAGCCCCCCGATGAAATGGGAAAAAGAAAAGTGAGGGCTCTAAAGATCAAGGCGGTCAGGTATTGCCTAATTGACCAAGCCTTATACTGGAAAGACCCTCTAGGGGTATTTCTGAGATGCCTGGACCCGCAGGAGGCCCAAAAGGTTACGTTTGATTTTCATAGCGGCCTTTGCGGAGGTCATCATTTCTGGAAGACCACAGCTCATAAGATACTCCAAGCTGGGTATTACTGGCCCACTTTATTCCCCGATGTTTGCAGAGAGATCAAAGCTTTCATCAAATGCCAAAAGTTCTCAGGAAAACAACATCTCAAATCACTACCATTAAAACCCATAGTAGCTTTGGCACCTTTTCAGCAGTGGGGGTTGGACTTCATCAGAGAAATTCATCCTCCCTCAAGTGGTCAACACAGATGGATCCTGACTGCAATAGATTATTTCACCAAGTGGATATAATCTTTTCCCACCAGGAGCGCATCACACAAAGTAATTATCATCTTCCTGGAGGATATCATAGCCAGATTTGGCTGTCCCAGCAAGATCGTCATCGATAATGCTGCTTCTTTCAAATCTGAACCTCTAATTAAATTCTGTGAGCAGTTCCAGATCTCGCTAATTCACTCCACCCCCTACTATCCCTAGGGCAATGGTTTAGCGGAATCCTCAAACAAAAGCCTGATAAAGATCATCAAAAGACTGTTAGAGGATAACAAGAGAGCCTGGGATTCAAAGTTGAAGTTTTCTCTGTGGGCTGATCGTNAAATTCTGTGAGCAGTTCCAGATCTCGCTAATTCACTCCACCCCCTACTATCCCCAGGGCAATGGTTTAGCGGAATCCTCAAACAAAAGCCTGATAAAGATCATCAAAAGACTGTTAGAGGATAACAAGAGAGCCTGGGATTCCAAGTTGAAGTTTGCTCTGTGGGTCGATCGTGTCACAACGAAGAAGTCTCTGGGCACTTCGCCGTTTCAACTAGTCTACGGAGCAGAGGCGGTTTCCCCTACTCAGCTCGCCTTACCTGTGGCGAAGTTCTTTCAAGATTACGAGGGAGAACCAGATCATATGATCAGAAGAATTCATCAGATAGTGGAAGTCCAGCAGATCAAAGAACAAGTGAGAGACGCGGCTTATAGTCATCAGCAGAAGATCAAGCAGGCTTTTGACAGAAAGGTCAAGAAAAGGGAGTTCGAGGTCGGGGACTTGGTATTTAAGTGGGACGCACCCATACAGGATAAAGGCAAGCACAGCAAGTTCGACGCCCTCTGGATCGGCCCCTTTAAAATCTCTGAGATTTTCTCCAACAACACCTATGGGTCGCAGGATCTGGAGGGTGAAGAGGTTTTCAACAGCCCAGTGAATAGGCATTTTCTGAAAAAAATGTTTTATTTGAGCCTTAGACGGCTCCTTTGTTTGTAAATATTGTCTTTTAGTTCTTTGTTTAGTTTCTTTTTGTATGTTTTCGGCCTAATAAGTGACTCCATAGCCCAACAGCAAGGCACTGAAGCTGCGGAAGGAGTTCTTAGAGCATCGCAGGGACGACTATATCCCCCATGGAGCCTAATGTTAGCGATAATTCTTGTCATGGGCTCGAGAGCATTCGGGTCTGCAAGTTGCACAAAGTGATCAAGCGCAGCTCGGGAGAATTCTTGTTTTTCCAAGTAGTGGGTCAAGCGAGCGGGCAAAGTGTCGTCGGCATCATCCAAGGTCGATGATCTCGCGAACTCGGGAGTTCGCAGGGTAAAGGCCCAAACATTGGGTATCCCAAGTCGCGAGGACGCGAGAAGCGAGAAGGTGAATAACCGTTGGACCTGGATCAAGGAGAGCCGTTGGATCCACACGTGGGATCGCATATCGGGGCCTCGCAAGAAAAGGCTAGAGAATTTGGCCGTCGGGGTCGCGAGATTGCGAAAAGCGATATCCCAACAGCTGGAGGCAGTGGGGGCCATAGCAGAGTCGGCGAGTGGAATACAAGTGGCACGAAGCCTCGGGATCTCGCCGCGAGAAGTCCCAAAGTATTGGTGTTAGGATTTGCGAGTCGCGAAGTGCCGAGGGCATCCAGGACTCGGGCCCACAGTGTTGCCGAGAAGATCTCAGTCATCCGTCCAGAGGGACACGTGGTGCGCAAATTAGGCTACTCGCTTCCTCGCCCCTCGCAACTTTAAACATAAGGAGCAGCCTCCTCCCAGCCGCGAGACGCGGAGTAGCGAGAGCATTCGGACCCGGGCCCACAAAGGTATCGGGTGAGTTCTTAGTCGTCCATCTGAAGCAGACACGTGGTGCGCGATTAGGCTCCTCGCCTCCTCGCCCCTCGCAACTTTTAAGACCGAGGACCAGCCTCTTCCAGCCGCGAGTCGCGAAGTGTCGAGGGCGTCCAGAGCCTGGGCCCACAGTGTTGCCGAGAAGATCTCAGCCGTCTATCTGAAGCGGACACGTGGTGCGCGATTAGGCTCCTCGCCTCCTCGCCCCTCGCAACTTCAATCAGCAAGGATTAACTCTTTCCATTCGCGAACGTCTAAAGCACCTTTGAAGATAGGTACAGGGTCACAGCCCGTGGTCACTTGGGGGGTGATAAAAAGAACCGCGCAAAGGGCCGAAGCACCGGGTTTGGCTGCAGAAGGGATCACTGTGTTCTCCAGGTGCCAGTTCAACTTGATCTCAATACTGTTCTTCATTCAGAGTAAATGAAGGTAAGGAGGGGTAGTTGAAACCTCTCCTCAGTCATTAAGTGCGAAGTATGGAGGGCCTGGCGAATGGTCTGTTCGAGAGGGTCCTGTGTACACATTTTTCCAAGAGAAGCAATGCCAAGTTCTCAACCAGCCGAAGGAGGCCTGCACACGCTAGCTCGGCATTTACTGGCTCAACTACTCTTCCCCTGCAGAGGCCATGCGAAGTTAAGGAGACGTCTGACGAAGGACTTCCACCCGAAGATTGATTGAAGAGACGCTACGCCTTGGAGGGCGAGCGCGCCTCTGTTGGGCAAATCCACCCAAGTATATGTACTCAGTTTTGGTATTTCAAAAGGTATCGATGGTAGAGCAGAGCTCCCAGTTGTAAAGCTTTAATGAAGCACTGTTATCTCTGGTTATGTATGAACTCTTGAGACTTCTTGCCTTATGAATGTCAGCGTCTTTCATGTCTTTGTTCAAACTCTGTTAGAGCTACTCAGAATTGGAGAATCCAGTCGAGTTGCAACTGTTATAGGATGATGTAGAATTTGATCACTGTGACAGTCGCACTGCCTCTAATCAGTCCTTGTGACTTTCCTAACGCTGAACGACTTGGAATTGGAGAATCCAGTCAAGTCCCTTCTTCAGTATCTCGAAACTCTGAACCAGAGGATCTCGCTTTCAGAGTTTTTCTCCTACAAATTACCGAAAGCCTGTCACCCGAAGTAGTTTGTTCACTCTCCTTATCAACTCTTCCACCTATTCACCTTTTAATCAACCCACTGATTGAAGTTAGATCAAGACCTCCTTTGTTTCATACATGCCGGACCCAGTCTCTGAGTTAGAGTGACCTCTCCCTGAGTCTCTGTCCATTTGATCACCCATAAAAAACCACTGTGACATAAAACTTATGGGCGTCAGGCTCTGTTCCTGCTAGCAATCCAGGGGTGACTTTCGTCGCCAACACAACCTATCCTAAAAGGAAACCAACTTACTAGGGCACCATGTGACCCTCCCAGGTTTGAACAAGGCAAAGAGCATAAAGTCAAGCAAACGTTATGAAATCCAGAAAGATTCAATGTAACATGTTTAAATGTTTTAAAAATCAGAGCGATACATACCATGATACCTGGACTTATTACTTCATGGAGCAAGACTCATTGCCATTTCAGGACCAAGCCGGTGTGATGAATATTGTTGTGGTGATATGTGGACTGCACTGAAGAAAAGAGGGGCCCTCTGGGGCCATGCTTAAGTCGTCTGGCTCTCAGCACTCCATGTCTAGGACCTGCGGGCCTCGAGACACGATCTCCTTAGTTATCCCTCGGCTAAGGGATAACATGTACCACGAGGAGTTGCATGTCCTTATGCCTCCTGCAGAGTCTGACGAGCCCATGCAAGTCTCTTCTGACCTACTGCAATGTCTCTAGGAACATCAACTAGAGCTACAAGATCAACACGATCAATTGGACCATTAGGCTCAATTGTCTCCCTCTTAAAGGGAATGTCATCTTGGACCATATTTGTCATATAGAGGTTTCCTCATGAAACCAATGTCTAAGACATATCGAGGTTCCCTCATGGAATCAATGTCTCACAAGACATATCAAGACATATCGAGGTTTCCTCATGAAACCAATGTCTTGGTTCCTTCATCTGACCATCTGAGGCATGTCAGGATGAAGTCTACACCATCTTGCTCGTTTGTGTGCTAAAGCCTAGCTGCTTCATCTGCACCATGTCTCGGATGAAATCCTGCGAGAACCCTCTAAAGCCTCACTGCTTCCATGACTCGCACCATTGGCTGTGATATATTCTGCCTCTTAAGTGCTATAGAAATTTGCTTCCACGAATCCTGATTAATCTCGAGCTGAGCACCCTCTAGTGCCCTTTCTGTCAACTGCACTCTCTGCCTGGTCAACACTGTATATCTCTGCAGCTTTTCTTCATCTCCTGCGACATATCCAACTGTACCACACTAGTACACTTTCTCTGCTGCAACTTAGTGTGCTCAAATCACAAGTTGGCTCAGGGTGCTTACTACAAAGCACTATTTGGTTCTTTGCTTTCAAAGTAGGTCCTCCACTCTCTCTGCAGCTACTCCCTCTGGGATTCAGCAACTGCTCCCTCTAGGACATTGTAACTGCTAAACACTGAGACTGACAATAGCTTCTCTACTCCGTCAGCAATTGCCCTCCTCTGGGACTGCTCTCTGTAGAACTGGCTCCTCCAGTCTCTCCTAGAACACACCGATGTGACCGTTCTCCTCGATAATGAAGCGATTTACGACATTTTTCGCCGTTCTTTGGACATTGAACGTCCCACATACACAAATCTGTACCGACTTGTCTCACAGGTACTTAAAAACCCTAAACGTTTTGTTCAGTTATTTGTGTCTTGAATGGTCAATGTTAACCTTATTTTATTTATGTTATTTTCCTCTTTAAAAAGTGAGGTAGCGTTTCTTCAATTTGGCGACCATTCTGAGGTTCATTTTAAGTGGTTTTGCAGGGTATTTCTTCATTGACTGCATCCCTTCGATTTGACGGTGCCTTGAATGTTGATGTAACGGAGTTCCAAACAAACTTGGTCTCATATCCCCGAATCCACTTTATGCTTTTGTCTTATGCCCCAGTGAAAAAGGCCTACCATGAGCAATTTTTGTGGCAGAAATTACAATTCGAGCCGTCCTCCAGAATGGCCAAGTGCAATCCTCGCTACGACAAATACACGGCCTGTCGTCTAATGTACTTTAAATGGTAGGAACATTTCCTATTCAATAGCCTACGGGCATTTCGGCAAAGGATCAGTCTGACAGAGGTTCCCAAGGTGTTCTTTATGATCCTCAAATTGTTTATCAGGAGTCGATATCTTGTTTTTAAATTCGAAAGATCGAAGCAATCAAACCCTAATCTCATTGCAAAAGATCACAGAACCACTCTTTCTATAAATCACTAGCAAAGATTTACTAGCTGTAAAAGTTCTCCAATGCTTTGTAAATTGCAACATTCATCCGCTATTTACCCTTAAATATCAGTATTCCTTATGGATTTCATTCAATATTCCTCTCTTGTAACAATGGCATAAACATGTTTGTCGATCGAGACAATGTATCTAGTTCCAATCCATTTCTATCAACGCAACCTCTTGAAGATCTCCCAAGTTATAGTACCCATCATGCCCAAAGATCCAATTTGGTCAACAACTGCAACTCTGGAACCCCAATCGACCATCACGATCTTTTAAATCATCCTTCTTAATGTTGAATTCTATTACAATTCCACTCTCTACAGAACTGATGGACAAACGCATTCCTGGGCCCTCCTGTGAGGGAGTCAAACCTAGTCCCGCTCTGATACCATGTTGATTTTTTCTATACAAGATGATAAAATGATCGATGTATTATTACAGTGATGAGTGTTCCATATATAGAGAACATATGGTGACCATCCATGAAAGGATGCGTCCCTTGGTTAATAAATAACTATTTATTATTATCATTTACTTATTATATATTATTTAATAATCAATAATTATATTATTAATTACTAATCTAAGAGAATGTCTTCCCGATGTTGTCCAAACATCAACATCTACATCTGAATAACCCAATAGCTTCACTCCATCCCCCTGGATATAGCTAAATCCCAACTCGACTATCCCATGCAAACATCTCAACACATGTTTCGCAGCCACCTAGTGTACACGCTTTGGCTCAACCATGAATTGACTGAGTGTGTTGACTGCAAAACACAAATTTGGCCTAGTGTTAACCAGATACATCAGAGAGCCAATGAGTTTCCTGTAAAGAGTGGGATCCACTCCCTCTGACTTGGAAGCATCTATCTTCTTGCAGTTAGTAACCATAAGTGTTGCCATAGGCCTACAATCTTGCATGCCAAACCGTTTCAAGATCTCCATAGCATATTTCAATTGTCCAAGAAAAATCTTCCCATAATTCTGCCACACTTCTAAACCAAGAAAATAATGCATCAGCCCCAAGTCTTTCATCTCAAACTCCGTAACAAGATCCCTCTTGCAATCAGCTATGAGCTTCTCTAACCCTGTCATCTAAGTCACCTGACACAGGGACACGGGACACGGAGGACACGGAAATACGTGTTGAAATAATGTAACTGCGAAGAGTATTCTTATTATTATTGTTATTTTATTCATAGGATTAATCCCCATTGAGGATTAATCATGTCGGTAATTGTATTAGGACCAAATCCCCTTTTGTGGATT